>JAVHNF010024009.1:0-10715 GCA_034783455.1 Micropsitta finschii | reverse complement strand
GTCGTCTTTGGCAAAAAGAAAAGAAAAAAACCAAGATAATATATTTTTTTTTTTTTCAGCATAAAGCAATAAATACCTTATAAACCATCTATTTTCAATCTCTAGTGTATTGCAGATACCCAAATGGTCCACAGGACCCAGGATGTCTAAAGCGTACAAACAAGAATCTGGACCAAAAGCCATTTGTCAGATAAGGCTGTCACTTGCTAATGCGGTTATCTGTTGTCAGGCAGCTGTGGGTTAGAGTCACAGCAGGGCCTGGTGTTACAAGTCTAAGTGCGAGCACTTTCAGACAAAAATGAGTTGAGAAATGGAACTGGGAAGTTTTGGAGCAACTCTGCTTAGCAGAAACCTCTTCACATTATTTGCTTCAAGGGGGAAGTGGTCTGCAAGGGCATAAGTGAAAACATCAGAATAGAAACTACCTCTCTCTATCCAGTTCATGCCAGCACCAGTATTAGCAAATGAGCATTATCTGCACCATCTGACACTGAGCGTTTTATTCACTGTGTTAGATAAAGCAAGCCTCACAGAGCTGAACTGGAGGAGATAAGATAGGGGGATAACCAAAGGGGGTCATGATGCCCAGTAAGATGTGTGTTTTCTTATGTCCCAAGTTAGAAATCTGGTGTGCTGGCCTGTAACCCAACCAGCCTGCCTCTGTCCATCTCAGCATGTGCCTTACTCACTGTCACGACCACTTGTCAGGTTTTATCCTTTGTGAGGTGACATGGAGAGAACGAATCACGCTGCTGCTTGCCAGAAGTGTTCAGAGGGCTGCAGACACTGCATGGTTTCAATGAGTCCAGCAAACAGATGCAGTGACATCTTTATATATCTGCGTTGTGTAATATTCAGCTGTCCTCCTTCCCTGGGGGTCCTCCCCAAAATGTGGTCCCAGTGGTGAGGTCTCGCTTTGCAGATGATGGAAGGAGGGCAGGGACTGTTACAGAAAAGTACATTTTGGCTTAGGACTGTAGAGATTTGTGCACTTTCGGATACACACCAGGGACATCACTGTTACCTTGGTTACACACTTCCCATTTTCTCATTTCATGAATGAAGAGGTAATCGAAAAGCTGCAAAGTGCAAAATAAACGTGTGCAAAATAAATGTGTACAAAAGAGAAGCATTTCAAAACCAGGCCAAACACAAAATGTTTTTAACTGGAGCCTCCTGATAATACAGGTAGAGGATCTACCTCTTCAGTCCTGCTCGCACTGTAGGATTTCTCCCCGCAATTACAGAATATGAATATTGAGGAATTCATTCAGCCTTTGAAGCTCAATTTGCAGCTGAATGCTCAATTTCATAGGCTACTTCAGAGCTGAGTTTTGCAGTTATCTGAAAAGGCGATAGGAGCGCTCTGCCTAAAATTCCTGTGAACTTTTTGAAAACACCAAGCAATTTGTTTTTTACCTTGATACCCAATGCAGCTGCTTCCATGTGCACTTTCAGCAAAGCACCAAAGCCTCAGAAGGTTCATTTTGCTACTCCCGAAAACCAGAGATTGAAAGAAACAAGATAAAGCAAATGAAGAGAAAAATGCAACAGCACCACCCTGCTGCCATCTCCTTGTCAGAGGGATAATAACAAGAGATCCGCTCAGAGAACTGCAGTTGTGTAACCTCTATCTGACAAGCGGAGATTTTCCAAAGTCATCTGAACTGAAGAAGTTAGGCTGACCCGGATCCTTCCCTCCCGCTCCTCAGTTCTAGCATGGCTGGTTTCAACTTTATAGAAGAAGAAATAAAAGTCTTTTAACATTCCTGATAGTGAGAAACAGAGCAGAGGTCCACGGAGCCAGTGGAAAAATTGCTTCCATGGGTAAGGGTTTCATAGCAACCCGAACAACATAGGTCAGGAAGAGACTGAAAGAGATTGTTTAGTCCAGTGGTGACAAAACTTTGGCACAGGCACTGTTTAACTGACATGGATCTGCACTGGCACCAGGGTCTCTGAGTCACAGAGCCTTTGACAATGAATCTGGCATCGAGCATCAGAAATGCGCTGTTGACCGCTGGTCTGGTCCAACCCCTATCAGTAAGGCAGGTTTGAGTGTATCCAGACATTGGTGACAAATGTTTGCTGCTCATGTGCTTCACAGTTCATGGGGTCCCCAGGTAAGTTCTTGCCAGAGCCTCACTCCTGTCAATACACAGCCAAAATAATTTTGCAGCAATTGAAGCTGTTTTCTTCTTGTCTTTCTCCCAGCATCCATGACAACAGCTGGTTGTTGTCCTAATAATAGCATATTACATATGGAAAAGAATCATCTTAATGCCTCTGAAGCTTTTCTTATCCAGATTACACAAACCCAGGCCTTCCAGCCTTCCAGCATGTATTGCTGTCTGTACTTTCCTCTCTGCTGTTAGTCTAAAAATCTCAGTGTCAGACTCTATGGAAGGAGAATGCGATATTATTTTACAAAATCTCTTAAGTACATTGGCTTTACCCACTCACAGGCCTTTTGTCAATGATCTCATTCACTTGAACTCTCACACCCCCATACTTAAAGGAACCAAGATGTAAGCATTCAGCTGGTCTGGCAGGGGTCACTTGTGTCCAACACAGAGAACAAGGGGGCTGTGGAGGTCTGTCCTTGAAGATATTCAAAAGCTGCCTGGACACAGCACTGGGCAACTAGCACTAGATACTGCCCCCCCTGCCACTGACGACCTCCAAAGGTCCCTTCTAACCTCAGCCACTCTGTAATTCTGTGAAGGGATGCCAGGTATCAGGTCCTCATCATATGTTAAACAACATCAGACTTATTTTTGGACAGGTCCTTTATACTCGAGAAAAAAAATCACTATGGCTTGATTCTTTGCATCAGAATTTTTACTTCAACCTCCATAAATTTTAGACACAACTGCTCCAAGATCCTTAAGGCAATAGTCCATATTCTAGCTGAGAAGAAAGGAAAAGGAATGGTATATATGATATGCTGTTACCTTCCTCCCATCTTCCTCTTGTTAGACAGTAAGGTCTTCTGCTGACAGGCAATCTGTGGTCTGGTTCTACTGGAGTGCAGTCCTGAGCTTAATACAGGCAGCATCCTTGATCTTACTGTTGTGGACTATGTCCTTGTTTGTTAACATAGCCAATATTTTACATTACTCTTGTGCTTACACAACTATATGCATTCATGCTTCATTTCTGTCATCTTACTATTTCCATTGCAAGTCAGTATCTCACACCTTCTTTCATTGCCTACTTCTTTATTTTAAGGTACAGCATCCAACAACAAATACTGTATTCCAGGTAAGGACTCACCCACAGTGAATACAATTCCTGTACCATTTTGAATGTGATGCTCCTTCTAACATATCCCAGACTAATATGACTTCTTTTTGCAGCAGCAAACTCATATTTCTGTTACACTCTGTGGTTAGTCTTAGATTAATTTCTGTACTTGAGTTCTTTGTCAGCTTATTTCCCATTTTGTATTTCTGTAGTTGATTTTCTGTTCCTAAGTGGACATTTTTGCCCTTGTTTTTGTTGTATTTCCTCATTTGACCAACTCTTTCTCATTTGTCAAGATAATTTTGTTGTCTTTCACAGTGTTTGCAAACTGCTGGGGATCAAAATCCACACTGCTTAAACCAAGGTCCCAGCAGAACAAAGACCATGAGCATCAAGAAAACTGACAGCAAATCTGAAGGATTGGTAGGTCAAAAACACAACAAAAACTTATAAGGAAAGCTATCAGTTATTGAAAGGTACTGTATTAAGGCCACTACAAGAAGTTATATCAGTGCAGACAAAATCTAGGGACAATAGCAGAAGACAAGTATCATGGTGTGAGGAATTCTTTAAGGATACAGAGGTCAAAGTGGCCTATCACCTTGGGATTCATTGCAGAGCAGAGAACATAGGCATCTTTCTATTCTGCACTCCTAGTTGGAGTGAAAGAAGTAATTACCCCAGGGGCCAAACAAAGTCTGTTATTTCACATTTCATAAAACATTTGACTTTTTAATGACTTCTGCGACAGTGTATCTTTGTGTGAAAGGGGGGGAATTTTAAAGCATTACTGAAACTGAAACTCAGGAACAGAAAAGATACCATTTGAAATGCTCTTTTAGGTAGCCTGCAAAGCCCCTGTTCTGATGGAGGAATAAAATCAGAGAGATAATAAAAACAAATGAAATGGTCATTTCCCAGAAGAAATTCCCCTAAGTGCACCAAATTATTCAGAAATTTGCTGCATTAAAAGTCTATAAAAGAAAATGTAGGAGAATGTACGTTCAGTTCACCATATCATATATTTTCCCTGGTACTGTTAAGTTAGTGCTTGCAATACGTTCAAGTATAGAGCAAAATGGCTGAAGAGTTTTGAGATCATTTTGTTTCATCAGGTTCTTGTGTTTATTCCAGTGTGATTCACAGGTAAGGAGAGCAGTGAAGCATTAATGGAAATTAAAATTACCCAAACTCTGTACAGCTCTAGTATTTTTCTTTTACCTTGGTTATGTTTCCAGTTGTATGTAATCCTCCCAGATTTCTTAATTATCACTCTTGCATGCAACCTCTTGTCTGAGATGACAACTTCAGTCTCTTTTGCCCTCTATTGAAGTGAATTGGTAATAACAAGTGACAATAAAATGTGTGCTCCAATACATAAAGAGGTTACAAATAATTGATCTCAGACCAGTGGGGTGTGTAATTACTTTATGTACAAGTCTCATAAGTGCTGCCAAGTCTTCTGCTGGCTCCTACCTATGTGTTCATTTTACCTTCTTTCACTAGCTGTCCTTAGTATGGGGTGCAGATGTGGTAATTATGGAAATCTTCTTGTCTGATATTTCTAACCTGTTTAATACAAAGCTTTTAATTCTTAGGAAAGGTCTCTAACGGACAGTATGTATCTTAAAATAATGGACTGAGAGTTCAAATGCTTTTCTTTTTCTAGCACAAATATCTGAACTGAAATAGTTCAGAATATTTAAATTTCAAATAGTTAATGGGGTTACTTCAACAGGTGAATTATGAACAATCACATACAATCATTTTATTTGCAATGTGCTATACTAGTTCTATGCTGTTGTAATTGTACTTTATAAAACCCACCCCAAACTACTCCCATATGTGTCATGATATCCCTCAGCCACAGGAAATGAGTGTAGCAAATATTACTCATTCTTCAAAACAGAGCATGCTCTGAGTCATCCTGCCTTACCCTGCAAGCACACAATACACTGCAACATTGCTATCGGTAGGTGGGTTGGAAGGCAAAGTCACCCATGTGGGTTAGTTCAAGTAGGCTGCATTACTAACATGACTCATAGAATCATAGAACCATAGAATGGTTTGGGTTGGAAGGGACCTTAAAGATCATCTAGCTCCAAACCCCCTGCCACTGGCAGAGGCACCTTCCACTAGACCAGTTTGCTCAAAGCCTTGTCCAACCTGGCCTTGAACATTGCCTTGAACATGGGGCATCCACAGCTTCTCTGGGCAACCTGTGCTACTGTCTCATCACCCTCACAGTAAAGAATTTCTTCCTAATATATCATCTAAATCTCCCCTCTGTCAGCCTGAAGCCATTCACCCTTGTCCTGTCACTACGTGCTCTTGTAAAAAATCCTCTCCAGATTTCTGGTAGGCCTCCTTTAGGTACTGGAAACTGCTCTAAGTTCTCCCTGGAGCCTTCTCTTCTCCAGACTGAGCAAGTCCAATTCTCTCACCCTGTCTTCATAGGAGAGGTGCTTCAGCCCTCTGATCATCTTCATGGTCTTCCTCTGGATTTGCCTGGGCAGGTCTACATTTCTCTTGTGTTGGAGACCCCAGAGCTGAATGCATTACTGTAGGTGGGGTCCCACATGAGCAGATCAGAGGGGGAGAATCATCTCCCTTGACCTGTTGGTCACACTTCTTTTGATGCAGCCCAGGATATGGTTGGTCTTTCAAAGCTGGTGCTAGCACCTCTGCATGCTAGTAGTACCTCTGTGCTAGTACTGCTGCCCTTTGCATGGGGATGTACCAAGCTGCTCCGGATTAGCTGCAGTATGTGGGCATCATGTTCAGCTGCTGGAGAAGGTATGTCCCACATGTGAGACTGCAAACTGATTTTGTCTTAGTGCTCTGAGAAGATGCAAATGACTACATTTAGTAGTGGAAATCATAATATTAATTTGAGTAGTGTAGTGCAGCATTCCTGTGTCAAAGTGCAGGTACAGCCCGGATGGGAAGTAAAAGAGTATATAATTGAGTGGTATAATTGCGTGTTTGGACTACACAGGGAAGTGCTATCAGTGAGATATATGTTCTTGGAGTAAAAGCCTGAACTTGTGACAATTATGCATATGGGAATATTGATGATAAGGTCAGAAAAGGTTGTCTTGGCACAGACTAACTCATGTGGGTTATGTCCCTTCCCTTTATTGTCACTATCCCCTGTTACTGTGGTGGCCGATGCATCCCACACTGCAGCAATTGTTCATTTCTACTTCCTACTTCCAGCAGGAGAAGCAAGTGCTTCCTCCACGTGCTTTCAGAAAGCCTTTGTGTTTGTGGTAAACAGAGTGCTTTCAGTGACTGCTGTTGTACAACTCCCTCACCACTTGCTAGCCCAAAATCTCCATCAAAAGTTGAAGAGAGAAGAAGAAAGAGGAATTCTGAAATCAACCCCCCAATTAGATAAGTGAAGACTTAATGACAAAATACTTCACAGCACTTTTAAGGATAATTTGGTTCTATCCTGTGGCCATGAAACAATCTTAAAATAACTTGTCAATAATTGTATCCTGCAGGGTTAGAATAGGACCTTCTGGCTTTAATGAAAAACCTCACAATCAAGGTTCATAAGACTTTATGTAGAGCTGAAAGCATGAATATAAACACACAAGAAAATACTTAGCAACAGTTCGATTCATGTTTGTGCTTTTGGAACTCTGCAGTTCCTCCTGACAGGTAGAGGAAAGCTGCAAGCTCCTTTAGCTCCTCTTCCAGCAAAAAGGAAATGGATTTCTGTTATTTCCAGAACAGACTTCTTATATCAGGATGGGTAGTGCTTATGCTGGGTCTGGTCTTAATTTGCAGCAGTCCCTCCCCAAATCCCCAGTAACATCCCTGTTGCTGGGTTGTTCTGCTGTTAAATGCTACGTCTGTACTTGCTTGCGGTCATATAACCAATGTGCATCAGCAGACTCCACAGTTCTTGATGTGTGAGCATTCTGTGACAGGCTTTAACGCTTGTTAGGGCAGCACATGTGTCTGTGTGCATCTTTCTGCTGCAAAAGGAAACGGTCTTGTCACCAGTCCTTCCTCCTTCTCTGCTCTATTGTGCCATGTTGCACCTCTGTGTATTTCAACTTTACTCCAAGAAGGAGTTATTCTAACAGGCAGACAGAATTAGGCTGACAGACAGGAGGACAGGCTGGTCCTCCTGAAAGATGAAGAATGAGGGTTTCTGCTGTGTGCTGGTTTGGAGCCCAAGGAGGAATACCAATGTGTTCTGCAAAGTCTCCCTATTATACTTGAAAGAGAAATTGATCCTTCTTCATATATCTTCCCTGCCTTGCAAAATGCAATTTAGAAAGCCACTCTTATTTACTACTGTGAAGCATTAAATATATATATCTCTACAAAGTGTGAGAATTTCCTGACCTCAGGGTATGAGTTGATTTTAAGCAGCTTCTTTTGAATCTCCCTGTGTCATTTTGCTCTTTTATTTTCTATTGAAAGTGAGTTTATATGAGCCTTAAAATGTTAGTTGGATAAGGCCAAATATCATTCACCAGATAGAAGCAGGAAAGGAAACAGATGTGTGAGGAAGCTTGGACCACTGACTGAGCTACCCATCCTTTGCTATGTGTTTGACACCGATGGTGATTTTAGAGCGAGGACTTTGCTCTGTGTGTCTCTGTGTTTGGCCTCCTCAGCGCAGGCTGCTGCATCGCCAGGAATGTGGATGCTTTCTGCTGCCCAGGATCCTCTTTTGTTACCGCTTCCTTCTTCGGACACTTGCCAGAAAATCACCTTGGAAACCCAGGCACCAGTTTCCATGGTCACTTGGAGGAGCATGTGTTTCCTTCTATTGCATTGGGCTCTGGGGGGAGGAAGCCCACAAGATTTTTTTTTGCAAGAGTGAGTTCAGTGGGATTGGACTCAAGAAGCTGCATCCCGACCTTATTTCCTCCATCAAATCCCCAGTGAAACCACTGGAGCTGCGGAATGTAAACAAGGACAGAATGTGGCTTCACATGGATGTGCTCACAACTGAGCTGTGAAATGACATCTTACCACTTGCCTCTGAGCTGTTACCAACCCAGAGAAACTCAAGGGTGACATAAACAGGAATTAACAGAACCTTGTTCTCCTCCAATTGCAGGCACATAAAATTCCACGAACAAGAAATAAAAGCCTTTGCAAGCATTCACCTGGTGGCTGAGGTGAAACCCAGCAGCAGCTGGTCAAACTAAAGGTATGATTGTGCCAGGATCCTGTACACAGAAATGGCCTGGGGCTACTTGTGGAAAAAAGTGCAAGAAATAACATTTTTCCTGATTCCCAGGTACCTGAAATCAGCTAGTTGGATCAAGCACGGTAGGATCAACGTGCTGATCATGCAGACGTGGACCTTGTTGATTTTCCCGAAGGAAAACAAGAAGTGTACCTCAGGCTAGTGTGTAAAGACCTGAAGCTCCTCTCCATTGTGAGCGCATAGGCTGCAGCAGAAACATACTCACATTAGGAATTGTCATCAGGCCAGAGGAAATACAGCAAATACAGAGGATCTATTAAACACTTTGCAGTAGTTTTCCAGATCTGCAATTTGAAGCCATGGTAATTGCTTTGTGAACAGTAACTCTGCTTGTTGCAACTGGAAATTAGTGTTTCAAAGGAAGAATTTTTCCTTCCAGTTACATATGTGACCATTATCAAATGTGGGAACTTAAATACCAAATCACTACAGCTCCTGCTTGTTCATTCTTACTTTTCCTAACCTTCTATTCTGAAGGAAAATTATTAAAATGTAAATCCAATGTCAAATACCATAATAATATCTTTTGTTAAATTCAGTTATTCACTGTGGGGACACATCCTTGCCAATGCACAGAAAGGTGTGAACAGATTTGAGCTTATTTTGCCCAGGCTATGAGCTGACTAGATGCCAGCCAGCCAGTCCAGAAGCTACATAAATATGGTAGCATGCCTGATGTGTTGCTATATGTCTCTTAGCCAATATGCCCCTGCAACCCAAAATAGCCCAGCGTATCATTTTCCGCACTATACTGAAGTATGGAGATACTAAATTATATGATTGCTGTTGCTCTTTCAAAACCAGTTTAATCAGTTCAGTAAATTCAGGCTGTTTGGGGCATGCTTCATCCATGATGCCCATTAAATCATGGTAACTCTTACAGCAACACATTTGTGGAAGCTACTGTTGAATGATTGGTTGGTTCTCAGTTATGTGATATTCCTTTCAGAACACCTGGGATGCTTTTACTGTATTTGTATTGCCATCAGCAACTCTGAATCCCCCGAAACCAGCTGATGGTTTTCAGTAACCACAGCTCAAGTGAGCAGTTTACCTCTGCATTGATCAATTTTGTGCATACCCTGCAGAGTCATGGATAGTTACAGCCTTTTACTGCTGACAAGCAAGAAAAGAATAAACTCTGCTCGTATTAATTTGCAAGTTCACTTCAGAAACGTGTCTGCACCTTCACTACCTACTTGTTTGCAATTTCACCACCATATTTGTGTATTCCAACAATTGTGAAGTTCAGTTTCTAAAGAGATACACTAAATTATGTGGAAATACTGCAGCACGGCCTTCATCTTACCAGGGGTAGGGTGCAATGGGAATTGGACCGCTCCCTACAGCTACAGACCTCCCAAGAGGTTATGTTCACCTTTAATGATTTTTGAACTGTTCCAGCCAAGTCTAATATTAGGCCTGGCTCACTAACCTTTATTTACTTCTTTGCTAGGAGATTACTGTCTAATTATCCATGCCTAACCTGCAACTATCAGTTTCTCTTAATCAATAGTATCATACAATCACAGAATCATGGAATCATAGAATAGTTTGGGTTGGAAGGGACCTTTAAAGGTCATCTAGTCCAACCCCCCTGCAACGAGCAAGGGACATTTTCAACTAGATCAGGTTGCCCTTAACCTCGCTCCCTTAACTGGACAAGACTAATATTAATTCTGTTAATTTCTGCTAAAATTGTTTTCAATAATCCATTAGTTTCTGGTGCAGCTATTTAAGCAGGAGCAACTTGGCTCGGCTGTAGGAATGTGACATGTCAAACTACTCTATTCGTCACTCTTTCTAAAAGACATTAAAGTAATTAAACAGCATGAAATGGTGGTGATATTAATTGAGAAGAATTTAGGAAATGCCAAAATGCTGTCTGTCTGCAGGTACTTAGTAGGTTTACCCAGTGCGTGTACTTTACGCTCCATAAACCAGCATCATGTTACTATTTTCCTTTAAGTCTTATGGGAAAACAAACAAACAACCACAGTAATAATAATAATAATAATAATAATAATAATAATAATAACATTTAATTATTATGTGGACAAAAATCCTCGACATAATAACTAGTGCTCTCAGAAATGGAGCTGTAGCTAGCTAAAATAGAATCATTGAACAGTTAGGGTTGAAAGAACCTTAAGATTATCTAGTTCCAACCCCCCTGCCATGGGCAGGGACACCTCACACTAAACCATTCCACCCAAGGCTCTGTCCA
>JAVHNF010024006.1:3337-16028 GCA_034783455.1 Micropsitta finschii | reverse complement strand
TCCCCAAGATAGAGGAGGAGTGAGATTTTACACAGCAACAATGATTTCACTTTTGTGGATACACAAGTCTCTGTTGTTAAAACATGTATTCAAACATACATCTCAGCAGCAACCATCTATAAACATGTATATTCGAACAGAAATACAGAAAAACTCCTATTAGCAGCCCCTTCTCTCTCTTGCACACATGGATTTTTTAAACCAGTAACTTTCTATTTAACTTCAAGTGTAAGGAGAGTGCAGCTTTGTTAGGAGTGAATGAGAATATTTGGAAGAATAAGATTTATTTCAAAAATAAGTTGGCATGAAATCTCTCTCTGCTCGTTGTCGCTAGTTTTGAACAAATCTTAGTTCTGTGGCTACAATCCATATGGTTAAAACTGCACAGTTTTGGTCCAAGAATCCAGAACTATTTTAGCCCAGTTCAGGAAAAAATACATGTGTGCCAGTAAACAAAGGATTATGTAAACACTACAGCAGCAAATAAATAAATAAATAAATGAATAAATATGTGTGTATATATATATAAATAATCACAGGTAAAAAGCGCACACTGCAGGTATCATAAAGATAACTTTTTATGAGCACTTCTGTAGCTAAGTTTTGAGTTGCTGGGGTGATTTGGGGGCACAGGAGTGTGAGGGTTGTTTTATTTTAAGACTCAAAACTCTGTGGCTTGAACTCTGCTAGCAAAGTCAACCTCACCTTTGAAAACAGGCACAAAGGCTATCATTCTAAAAGCAGATTACACATTTTCACTTTCTTCTAAAACACAGGATAGTCTTTCTTACCTATTTGGTCCTCTGGAATCAGCGATTCAATTGGGGGATCAAGTTCGGAACTTTGGGACAGATAGTTCTTGACTTGGGTCATGAACTGCCGAATCGTTTGCAGCATATCAGTGCTGGAAACATGGCACTCCTTGTTTTCCTGCAGAAAGCTGACATAGTCCTGCACCAGGCATCCAAAATAAGTGCGTTTGTCCTGGGACATCTCCGCAATTTTCTTAATCATCCTCTTTTCAGGGGTCATGAAGGAACTGAAAACTCCACTGACTTTCCGTAGCTGAGATTTCACAATCTTGGGGAGAACAAACGAACTGTTTCTTTTTTTCTTGGGCTTCAGAGGGGGTGCCATGCTCTCTTGGTCACTTTCCCCCTCAAAATCCTCCAGGCTGCTGTTTGTGTCCCCCTCATAGCCGAACAGCGGCATGCTCCGATCGAAGTCCAGCGAGTCAGACGAGGAGGTGGAAATGCTCATGTCGCTCAGCCTCTGCCTGCCTCCATTCCATGGGATGTGTGACTCACAGCTGGTAGCTACCGTCTTCGGGGCAGCTGCTGGAGCCAGCTCAGGCAGGGTTTCACCTGAGATGCCAGCAGCTTCAGGCACAGGCACTGAGCCGCAGCCAGGCTGAATCACTGCTGCAGACTTTGAGCTGCCTACCTCTGAGCAGACAGCCTGCTTCTTCAGCCGAGGCGGTGGAATAGGGGTTGGTTTACTCTGCAGTAGATCCAAGCCTCTCTCTTTCTTATGGTTGACTGTTTCTGGCATGCTTGCCTGCTTTATAGTCCTGGAAAGCTGTGGACTCGTGAGGATGCTATTAATAGAAGGAGGTGGCGGCCGGGGTGGGGGAGAGCGAGGCCTCACGATGCCATTCACGTCTTGAGTTCTTGGGCTCTGCCTTTTCAGACTTCCACTGACATCCTGGCTGTGCACTTTTAAGAAGAGGGGATTAATGAAACACAGTGCTCCGTTGGTCTGGCTGCACTCCAGCTCTGAAGGCGTTCGGGTTCGTATAGAATGCACTCCATTTATAAGGCAGAGCTGACGTGAGTCTTTACAAGCACTGTCCAAAGGCACAGGCCTGTGGGGAGGTGTAGGATCCAGGGGGTTGCTGTTAGCCAGGGAGCTCCAAAAGTCTGAAAATCATCATTGAGTTAACATAAGAATGCAAACCAGCATGCAGATGGCTTTCAGAACATTCAGCTCAACATCACTCGTCTCCAGACATTCTGACACGCTTTTACTGATTCAAGGGGGAAAAAAATTTAATTCCAAGTGAACCTCTCAAAGCCCCACCAGGCATAACTGCATGCTGCCCTCCTGGGGCTGCTCTCACTCATCTATAAATACCATGGCCAATGCATAGCTTCAAATCAACCCACTCAACTAAGTTTAAAAATAAGCTGAGAATTCAAAGAAAGGAATGGAGACTGTAACACAGTAATTCTCACCAACTTGAAACCGAATGCATGAATGCCAAGCACTCTACAACAGGATTCATGCCCAACAGATGTGTCTTGCCTACTGGGCAGAAAACAGGAAATGGCCCATGGTGACAGGCCACTGCCAGAGAACTTACGTAGGCAAATACATATTTCTTTACATAGTCATGCAATGCTGCTGTTTTTTTCCAGCTCATGACTTTACATCCTGCCTGCAAATCCCTCAGCAGACTGGCCAGTGTGCTTGGCACATGAGCTGTTGAAAACATGCATCATGCAAGTGCCGTTGCAGGTAAAACACGAGTCAGAGGGGGAATTGTATGTTCATCACATGAAACATCACAGGTTGGCAATGTTCTTTCTGATGTGGTTTGCTGGGCCCACATGCAAGGACCTCCCTTGTGCAGCTCTCCCTCTGAGCATACAGTGTAAGAGAGCTCAGACAGGAGCTCCAGCTCTCCGTGTTCAAACCAGGTTGTTTTGTGCCTGTATGTTGCTTAAGGAAAGCTCACACTTACAGGAAGGGCCCTTGGGAGTTTTTACGCATCTCTTGGGTCTGCAGGATTGAAGGGCTGACTTCCTGGTGTGCTCTTTCGCACACAAACACCTAAAATTTCATCAAAATCTCACAGAAACTGTGATCTTAATCTCATGTACAGTTGGTGTATTTGGGATCAATTATCTGCCATACAGACACGGAATCATCAGTCTTCTCCTCAGCTTTCAAACATATTAGCTTAAACAAAACACACAATGTACACAGAGACTGTTCAAGAGTAAGACTAACTCTGCAGCATATAAGCCATGGTGCTTGTGGATACCAAGCACAAAGACAGTGCAGACAGTCTGAAGAGCTCATGATCTCCTATAGAGAAACTCACTTAATGGTACTTTAAGGCTTCCAGCTTTCACTGGGAGATCATCTTCCAATCAGATCTTACTGTATCCCGATCAGATTTTTCTTTCTCCCCAACCATTCACCTCATCCACAGTTCCATGACTGCCTCTATTCCCATGAAAATCTGCACTTTCATGTAATTAGCTAAACTCACAGATAAGCAGTGCAGAAGTAATTTGTGTCCTCTCTAAAGCAAATCCCTTAACTGCATTGCTACTCCAGCAAAGCAAAATATAAAGCAGTGCAATACTTCCCTGTGTATGACTTTGCTGCAAAGTCCCACCAAACAGCTCTAGAGACACTCATGCCAGCACTCTGATCTAGTGAGGTTCTGTTTCTATATCTAAGATTGTTCAAAGCTCTGCTGGGACAGGTCTGCTGACAGCCTCAACCCTCCCTTCCCGCAAAAGGAAGTGCGGCCATTCAGCACTTTGAAGAGTTGCTCAAGGATTCATCTGGGTGGAGCCCACGTTTCAAATCCCACCAGGCCTTGCCTCTGCTACCAGCTCAAGGTATGCTTTACAATGAGCCTGTATTTGGTTGTAGCAGTCAAGTGATGCAAGGACATGTCTTGCATTTTCTTTTGTTATTTTAAAAGTGTCACCAAACCAACGTACTCAGATACATTCTGCAGATCCCATGTATACACTCCTCCTTTTATTAATATGCTACTGCATTGAGCCTCCCATCTCAAAAAGTCTAAGATCACATGTCAACATGAACCAAGGTTTTAACGGTGAACCTCAGTTCCTACACTATCCTGGCAATTCCAGCAAATCATCAAGCTATGCTTGATGTAAGCCTGCAGCAAACATTCACTCTCAGAGGAGAAGCTACATCAGACCTCTGACTAGGGACTGTAAGACTTGCTTTGCCCAAGGGCTGCCCAGGGAGGAGAGAGAAGAAAGGAAGGAAAGGGCAACAACAAAAATACCACAGAAGGCACAGAAGGAAGAAAGACCACTGAGGTCACCATTTGGCAAGTACAACATCTGGCTTCCCAATAAGAGAAGCTTGTAGCTGACCAATATGAACTACTTACTGATACAGACTATTTCTTCAAGCTTACAGCACTGCTACAAGGATTGACAAAGATGCAAAGATGCAGAGATCTACTTACTCAGTCCAAGCTGAGCAATCTCTTCAAGCTCAGCTTCTGTCTTTGCTGCAGCAATAGCATGAGGCAACTTCAAGGTGAATGGGAGGACATCCCTGTTGTCAAAGACAAAAACAATTATGGCTTTGACAGTAACATCCATAGTTTCACAAGCATTTGTTTTCAATACTGGCAGTGGCTGAGCTCTGATTCATATTTTCTTTTTGAGCTGTGGCAGGTAGCAAGGGCCTTAAAACACACAGTGCACAGTGAAAACATTACCAACCGCAGGGCTCCTTTACAATGGAAATGCAAATGGCAGTCAAGTCCCAAGTCCGCAGGAATCTCTTTAGGCTCATTTCACAGAGCCATCCAGTATTGTCCCCCACTACAGAAGAAGCTTATACACCTGGTCTTTTACAAGCATACCAGTGAGACACAAAAGTGTTATCTGCCCTAAATCCTTCAGTGAAACTTCTTATTCTCTGAATATACTGTTGATTGCTCTCAGAGTTGAATTCTAGTTCTCAGAATAAAAATTTAAGTGAGTACTTGGCCAGCTTTCCTAAACATTTCTAAGTCAGGATGTCTTGGTGCTACTCTGTCCTAGGCTGAAAACACGCTTCATTTAAGGAAGTCTGTCATTTATTCTCATATATGATTTCTCTTCACTGCACACTGAAAGTTCAATGGATGTTTACAAAGGGAGATGCATGAATGAATGAAAAACGTGCCAAGTCCAATGTAAAAAGCTTTTAGACAGATTTTAAGGACAAAACTACTAATTATATATACATTGTTCAAGTGCTGCTAGCAGCTACTATACCTCTTGCCTGCCCAGTTGGTACTGATACACTCTCAAACAACAGTGCATGCCAAACCACAAAATCTCTAGGAGATGTACCTATGTAATTAAGAGTAAATTATGACAAATGGAGAATGGGAATCCTACAAACAACTGGTGTCAGCAAAAATTATAGGGTTTTTTTAGGCTGTGAACAAGCCAACCATCTGTTATAGCACAGACAGATGGTAAGTTTTAATCACAAATATCCTCTACGGTGTATGTTAACACGTTGAAAAAACAGGATCTCAGAATACCATTCAAATTCAAATCAAGCACATGCATGATACTGATGCATTAGCTAAAAAGTATTTGAAAAGACACGTTCAGTGCCATACCACAGACAATCCAGAGTCTAGCGCATCATCATGGACTTAATAGAAAGATAGGTAACCCTTGACTCCTCATACAGACTGACTGGGTATCTATTGCAAGAAATTCCCTCTGGATTTAGGAAATCCTCTTGGTTTTGCTGTGGTGTATCCAAATGGTACTCTCACAGCAGCTACCTATCTGCTTTCCTAAGAAGGCCCTAGATTTTCCTCATGCACCCCCAGCAATCCTAGACTGCTGCCCAAAGAGGACAAGGATGCTGGGTAGATGGTGCCATTTAATAAACATTAGGCAAACAGAAACATTTAGGATGCTTCTCCACTGAATGGGGAAATAAGCATCCACTTCCAGAAGCATACCCACAATCAAAGAATGAGCCTCATTTACTGAAGTCTCTGGAGAGATTTGCAGCTGAAGTTGTATTTATTAGTGGTATCTGTGGATAGGTTTGCAGTTAAAGTCGTGTTTGCAATGATGCACTAGGAAAACTAAGTTGTGATGGCCACTCTTTACACTCCTTTTCCCTTTCCAAACAACCTACAAGAAAAGGAACAGAACAATACACAGATGAACAGTTTTGTATGTGCTTCCTGAATGGGAGGCCTGGCTGTATCAGGACACCGAATTCACATTTGGCTGACTGAAATACCGTTAAGAAAGTTAAAGCTACTTTGAATGGAGAGACTCATGTGTAAGGCAACAAGCTACTGTGCTTTACATTTAGCAAATGAGAAGCAACTTGGAGCCTTCAGTGAAAGAAAAAAGACAAACTAATGCAAAGAAATCTATATTTGCTGCATGCTCCCTGTAGGCACTTAAGAGGAATTTACCAGAGCCTGGCTAACGCACAGAACTAAAAGGGTGACAAGATAAGGAATTTCTCATCATTACACTGCTTTTAAAGGTAGTTTCAGCTCATTTCTCATCCGAGTGATGACCAATTATGTGGTAGAAATACTGCTTTCATCACATGAATGTACAGCTCAGCAAAATGAAGGCCAGTAACAAAGGGGGTCGAGAAGCTTCTCCACCATAAACAAACACAATAAGCACCGCAACCTAAGCACATCCCCGGTGAGTGTTTCCCACACAAGAAATCACCGCTGTCAGGTCTAATTTGCAACCTCATTGCAGTAAAAGGACTGAGACAACCAAAGTTGTCTCTTGCCCCATCCTTCAGAAAACGTACAGATGTGTAGTCTGCATCTGTCCATGTCCTGCCTGTGGACGAATGTAGGGCTTGAGCATCACAGAATCATAGAATAGTCAGGGTTGGAAAGGACCTTAAGATCATCCAGTTCCAACTCCCCTGACATGGGCAAGGACACCTCACACTAAACCATTCCACACAAGGCTCTGTCCAACCTGGCCTTCAACACCGTCAGGGATGGAGCATTCACAACTTCCTTGGGCAACTCATTCCAGTGCCTCACCACCCCCACAGTAAAGAATTTCTTCTTTATATCCAATCTAAACTTCCCCTGTTTAAGTTTGAACCCATTACCCCTTGTCCTGTCACTACAGTCCCTGATGCATCCTTGCAGGATCCTTGTAGGCCATCCCCAGCATCCTTGTAGGCATCAACATAAGAAGGACATGGAGCTGTTGGAGCAAATCCAGAGGAGGGCCATGAGGATGATAAGGGAGCTCAAGCACCTCCTGTATGAAGACAGGCTGAGGAAGTTGGGGCTGTTCAGCCTGGAGAAGAGAAGGCTGCTTGGAGACCTCATAGCAGCCTTCCAGTACCCGAAGGGGGCCTATAAAGATGCTGAAGAGGGACTCTTCATCAGAGACTGTAACAATAGGATGAGGGGTAATGGATTAAAACTTAAACAGGGAAAGTTAAGGTTAGATATAAGGAAGAAATTCTTTTACTGTAGGGGTGGTGAGGCACTGGAACAGGTTGTCCAAAGAAGTGGTAAATGCTCCGTCCCTGACAGAGTTGGACAGAGCCTTGGGCAGCATGGTCTAGAGTGAGGCATCCCTGTCCATGGCAGAAGGGCTGGAACTAGATGATTTTAAGGTCCTTTCCAACCCAAACCATTCTATGATTCTATATGATCAGCCTGGAAACATCAGATTTTAGCATGCCACATAAAACATTCAATGTAGTTTTTAAGTTTTTGCAACTGTAACATGTGACCTCTAAATGTTCTTTGCTCCCAAGATGAAATGTGTTTGCAATATTGAAGACACACAGTTCGTGAGCAAGCTGGCGTGTGTGTGTGCATGTGCGGGACACCTTTCTCCCATTTGTACTTTCATTTATGCAGCATATGATGAGTCACATTATATAATTACATAGATAGAAAGTTATTTGATGTTTAATTTTGCTTTCACAATTGTTAGTTGCTTCCTAAGCAATATTTTCTCCCTATCAGTATCTTCCTAATAGCTGTGGATTTTTAATTACTGATAATTAGTATTGATGTAGAGCCTTTTAGCAAACAATTCCTGAAGTACTTGTAGTAATTACATACGTAAATTATTATGAAAGAAAGATGTTTGCAGCTTAACAAAAGCAAAGCTGAGAAAGTAGGCAGTAAATAGAGGTCAAGTTTTAATGTTTAAAAATGAGGCAGAGGTAGGACAAAGTCCTGTGTTTTTCTACCTTCTCAGATGAAACAGAACCAACCAACCAGGAGTTACTTAGTCACTTTTTTTTCCAGTAAGTACAGAAGTGGGGACAAGTTCTGTTGATTATGATTTATTGATATTGGCAGAAACAGTTGAAAATTACTTGTGTGATGCCTTTTCTTACATGGACTTAGTTGTTGTGCAGAAGAGTTAAAGGAAATGTCTTGATGAGACATTGGTCTCTGTGTGATACTGTCAGAATGCAGATGGATTTATAAAACATAACACAGATGGAACAGAACTGAAGAATTTCTGCAGATCTCTTGGTTAGGAGTCTGTGTGCAATGCTGAGCTCCCAAAGTCCTTTCTCAGACTTTGTATAAGACTGAGCATCAGAAATATCCATCACAAACACAGTTCAGATGGATAAAGAGAGATAACAGACTTACAGCTCATGTGTGGAAAGAGTCTTTCTGTTCAGAGTGCATAATTGCTGCCTATCATGCCTAGCTCTTGCTTCAGCCACATCTCTAAGACTCAGACCCACCACAGCATCTATGACCTCTAAATCCCTGTATGCCTCTTGGAGCTGTTACTGAGCTCTTCTGTGCTCACACAAGGCAACTAAGTTTGGATGGGGTTTTCTTTTGTGTGTGTGTGGGTTGTTTGGGGATTTTTTTAATGTTAGAAAGGGAAATTAGGATTCACTACTTATTACAAAGATGAAAGCTTAAGTTTTTTTCCTTGTGCATGTTTTAGGGAGCTGCTGAGCTGATCAGCTTTGCCATCTGACGAGTGCTCTGCAGTGACATGAAGAGTAGATGAATTAAATACTTTGTCTGCTTCTTGTTCTCACTCTCTTTTTAACACCCTACGAGTCCACCAGGGACAAGCAAATAAAAATCCAGACCAGGTCTCCCTAGCCACATTTGCCTTGTCAACAACTGACCAGGAGCAACCCATGTGACCCTCCCTAGATCATATATTCCATTAGTATAAATTATTAAAATGAAATATTTTACAAGTAGCTACAGACCTATTCTAAATTAATCCTTTTATTCCATTATGAGGCAATAAACCTTTACATTTCTGAGAGATCTTGTCAGACATGCTGCTTCACTCAGGAATAAATATATTCAAAGGTTGGGAGGCTCTTCCTCTATCCTACTACATTCATATTAATCAGGCTCACCAGAGTGTGACTCTGTAGATAGCAATCATCAGATGTGTTTTCCTGAAGAAATATAGTTTACAACCCCACAGGCAGCACAGACCACATTAGGCTCAGGCCCTGGTTTTCTCCAAGGAGGTCTAAGTGCTCCGGAAGTGCAACTTGGACCCACAGCTGAACTGCAGCAGAATTTCACTGAAAATAGTTTTCTGTTGCCTGATTGGTGCCTGTTACATCTGTAGCAGGACCTTGTTAATCCAAAAGGCATACCAAGCTTTCCAAAGCTGCAATTGGAAGCAAACTAATCTCTATCTATCAAAAGCATGTCAGAAAGGGACTGAGCTAACCCTGAATTCCCAATGTCATAGGATTACTTTCTTTTATTGTCATACTTGGATGGCCAGTATTGCTTGTTGCTGTAAGGAACCAGAAAAGAAATAAACCTGCTCTATTCATTTTTATACATATAGGTAAAATGTTTTCAAACATTTGATGTAAGTATTTTTGTGCTGAATGCGGTACTGCAGGGGAGCCTCACGAGAGCAGAGCTGAGAGGAGGGGGAGAATCACCCCCATCTGGTGACCACACTTCTTTTGATGCAGCCCAGGAGATGGTTGGCTTTCTGGGCTGCAAATGCACACCGCTGGCTTATGTCCAGTTTTGCAATCACCATTCTCCTCAACTTCTCTGCAGGACCGCTCTCAGTCCGTTCATACCTCAGTCTGTATTTCTGTTAGGCGTTGCCACAACCTGGGTTCAGGACCTTCTACTTGACCTTGTTGAATTTCATGAGGTTCACATGGGCCCAGCCTTCAAGTCTCTCAAGGTTCCTCTGGATGGCATCCCTTCTCGCAAGCATATCACCTGCACCACCAGCTTAGTTCTATCCACAGACTTGCAGAGGGTGCACCCAATCCCACTGTCTGTGTTATTGATGAAAATATTTGTCCAGTACAGACTGTTGAGGGATAGGTACTACCCAATTTGTGAGGAAAAAAGAGTCTATAAAAGCCATTTTAAAACATAAAGAATTAAAACATCATTTGAGACTTTCCGGTTACTTTAAACTGCATAGTATAGCTACCAATAAAAGTTACCTGTTGTGGTTTAAGCCTGGGATTAAACCATGACGCTCACTTTACCAACATGCAGTGGTTTTGTGTAAGAGTATGTTCCAGCTCCTGGATGCACCCAGTAAACT
This sequence comes from Micropsitta finschii, assembly GCA_034783455.1. Lineage (NCBI taxonomy): Eukaryota > Metazoa > Chordata > Aves > Psittaciformes > Psittacidae > Micropsitta > Micropsitta finschii. Next base: position 5,682 of record JAVHNF010024006.1, on the reverse strand, counting down.
GGGCTTCATCATTTCAAGTTACCTTTTCCCTAGAGCAGATTAACTTTGTGCAGAACTCCTTCAGCTGTTCCTTGGAAAGAAAGACTTGGTGAGATTTTGGTGTTGTCAAATCTACCTAGTTTGCAGACCACTGTGGCCTATAAAAACATATATAATCTCTTCTTTGTTGGCTGAACTACATGGCTATACCTTTATGCAGAAGAAGCATTGTAAGTGCAGAGTTCCTAAACAGTCAGGTATTTTCTACTAGTCAAAAGAAGTTTTTTCCTTAACTTATGTGAAGTTTCTCTTAATTCATATTTCATATTACCATCTGTTCTGAAGCAAAGATGTCGATTTTAAGCATGTGGGTGTTTTACATTACTTTGTTGCTCTGGTTGCATTCATGTGGTTATAGAAGACAAGTGTGATCCTTGTGATAATGGGTGTATTATTCCAAGCTCTGCTATTAAGAGAATTTATTCTGTGCATCAGTTTTCCTATCTCTTAATACAGGAACCAAAAAAAAAAAACCTCACAGAGCAGCTGAATCCTTGTATGAAAGATGTTATATTATTCATTAAGGGAAAATTGCCAGTTAAAGCACATTACAAATGGTTCCACTCTAAATAGTGTTTATTCTACCCAGAGATAGAGATACAGAGATTTTGCTAGCCCAGTTTAGAGTAAATAGATTCTTATAATCAGTGAATCTGACTGAATATGTGCTGAAGTATTCTACTCATTAGAGGTACCACAGTCTGTTTTCTCATTTTCTTCTCCCTGCAGGATATGCTTCAATGAGGCTGAACCTATTTCTATAGCTAAAAGAGTCAATTATGACAGACAGCCCCTAGCATACTAAGGTGTTGTGGTGAGGAGGTTAGGTCCCTTCACCTCAAGCTCTAAAACCTGTCTCCCACTGTTGTGAGGTGCAGCAGATGCAGATGTTCAACACAGGACATCCTGGCTGAACAGGTGAAAACCTGATTGTAATGTTCCCCTGATAACATTGCCTTGAATTCTGTGCCTGTTGCGGGTACTGATCTCATGCTTTGTACCCACAAAAACCAACAGCACCCCCTGAAAATCCAACACAAAAATCTTAGGACTCATTCTGAAATATTCCATCCTTGGGTAATAGACTATTCATTGCTGAACAGAACTCAATTGGCCTTGCTTATTAGTGCCTTCTGGTAGTGTACTGGCTGAAATATAGTGCTATAAAAGAAATGTATTTCAACCCCCAGAATGCAACTTTTCACTTTATGTCAAAACCAGGAGGCTGCAGCTTGAAGCATGGGTCTGAGAAGCTTGTGACCTTAAGTAGCTTTATGTGCACAAAATGTTGTTGTTCACATCTATAGGCATTTTTGGTACTGGGTCCTAACATTTTGTAAGACCTGAAGATAACTAATGACTCCTCTTTATAGTACTGTGAATATTTTCATTGGCATCACAGGCAGAATTATTTGCAGCAACGTGTTATTAAGTTTTAAATATTGTAGAGCAATGTTGTAGAGCAATATTGTAGAGCACACAAGCTGTGCTATATGTGACTTCAGAGAAGGAACTTTATTTCCTAACACCTAGAGTCCAGGACTTCTACTTGATGGCAGTGGGAAGCCCCACAGCAAAGCATTGGGCATTGCTCTGAACCTTTCTCTTTTTCCTTCTGTGTGCCTGTATAAGTAATGTTATTGACTGAATGAAGAACATTGCAAGCATGGGTTGTCAAAGGGTGTGAAAATCTATTCCGCGAGGAAACAGCTGCCCGTCCCCACTCCCCAGTCAGGGGTTGTTTGATCAGTCTCTGATGAGGAGGTCTAGTGTGAAGTATTGTAGCAAAGCAAAGTCTTTTGTTTAAAATGCAAAAAAAATATAGTTTCGGATCCATATTTGAATATGCATTTTTGAGCTGTATATTTTTGGGCATCATTGGTGGCTAGCATAACAGAACCTCCCCTGAAAAAGTAATACCAACAGGCACGTAAATGCATCTTCTGAAATTTGGAATTACAAACAACAGAGCAAGAATATCATGGTGAGTTTCACTGCAACGGCCTGAACATGGAGTAAGAGGTACAAGAGCACTTCCGCTCATGATGTGATTATGGGGTTAATAAGTTAAAGTATCAGTTGAAGCCCCAAACTATTTGAGTTTTATTTGATTCATTAGTAGCATATTAAACTGAGAAATGTATTTTGGTATTGCAGTGTACACTCAGTAGCTATAACATGTATGCCAATGCCATATGTAATGAATAACTGTAATGTTTTATAGCCCACAGATCACAGAATCACAGAATCACAGAATCACAGAATCCCAAGGGTTGGAAGGGACCTCAAAAGATCATCTAGTCCAA
>JAVHNF010023998.1:6870-18179 GCA_034783455.1 Micropsitta finschii | reverse complement strand
CCCCTCCTCTCCCCCCCCCCCCCAAATTACAAAGCATATGTGAAGTGCTAGTCTGAAGTGCAATAGATGGATATGTATTTCGAGAACTCTCAGGGAAGGTTAAGTGCTATGTTTCAGAACCTCATCAGCCGCTCTTCAGCCACAGTACTGCAGAGCAATTGTTGCTGCAATGATTTGAAATGCCAGTAATAGTAATATAGCATTAAAATATTTGTTTTATATATTGCAGGAAATATACATGGATACCAAAACACCCTGCAGAACAGCTCTGCAGTATTATCCTACCTAGCGTTTTGTTATACAGGCATATCTTTTATACTCTTCCTGAATATCTCATAGTATCGAGTGTTTCAGCATTTGAAAGCAAGACGACTCCGTTATGTTTTGTCTTGTCACCCTACCAGAGAAAAGGACCAGAGAACAACATGCCCCCAGGGTAGACGTGGGTGTTGAGTGCAGCTGGAGGTTCCGCTGCATGTCCTTAAAGAGGATTCCTTGAGAAAAGGGACTTACGTAAGTGCTTGAATCTAGCAGCAGTTCATTCAAAATTAATTCCTTCAATCTGTTTGGCATATGAAATAGAAGCAAGAAATAGCAAAACATGAATCATCAATGAAAGTTTCCTTGTATAAAGGTGGATGACTTAATTGACTAGAAAATCAAGAACTCTTATTAAGAGCATCCTGCTTTTTTCATGGGAATTTAAGTGCTTCTTAGCAGGAAATGAGGGTCCAAATAGTGGCAAGTCACAATACTTTTTCTTACTCTAGCAAAGCTCACAGAAGACAAGAGGTTTCATTGTCTGTGGCACAAATTTCCTGTCTAGAGAGAACAGTAACAGAAATCATTGTTAACCCAGTACAGAAACCCCTTTATGAATTATTTTTTTCAGAGTGAGCAGAATTCCAGTTGAGCTCTATGTTACGTTTGAAAGATAGTCCTGTGATCTTTGCTTACAAACCCGAATTCATTTTAGGTTGGTGGTCATTTCAACAGGCATGTAAAATTGCCACTCCTCCTCTGAGTAAGGCGCTAAGGACGTGACTGCCAGACAGGATGTGACATTTCAGCTCAGGCAGTGAAAAGGATGAGGAACCTACCACTAAGCTCCTGGTTGCACAGAGTGCCTTCCATCTCTCCTGGGATTCTACTCTGAGATTAATGCCTAAACCCAAATACAGGCTCAACAGTTTGCTTTTGTGGGGTTACTCTGTAGAATAGGTGGCAAGAGGTCTTTTGGGAACTAACTGAATTGTATAGTAACCAGAAATATGGACCTGTTTTGTTTTTAAAATTGCTACTATTCTTCCTGCAGCTGGCATTTAACAATATTGCTAAAAGCTCCCCATCCCATGCCCAAGAATAACAGAGACAGAAAAAACCCTGAAAGAACAGAGCTCAGTACTGACACCACAAAATAAAAGCTGCAGAAGTGATCATGGAGGAACAGAAAAAGAACAGATAAACTAAGAGAAACTTAAAACTCATGAGTTAATCCAGGTATTAAAGGAAACAAAAAAGGTGTTATTTCCCCAACACTCTGGATTTTCTGTGCTACACCTTGGCCTTCCCACTGAAATTAAGGGGACTGCTTATTGTATTGCATGAATAAGGAATCACAAAAGTAAATTCTTATTTGTCATAAAACTGAAAGATCAGGCTTTTTACCAGACTGAAGATACATTTCTAAACTGCTTGCTGAAGAATATTCAGATTAGAAGTTACAGAGCATAAATAACACGGGCATGCACCTACATGCCCTACTAAATTTATCTGAATGTGTCTGCACATCCATTTAATCAGATGATTAAAAGGATTAAATGTCAACAACAGCTGGGAAAGAAGAAATCCATTTCAGCACTGCCTCAGGGTCACAGTTTAGAAATGGCACCTGGCAGTTGCCAAAAGCATCATCAGACCAGGCTACTCCAAAACCAGGACACAGCGGATCTGCAAAACTCTGTTCCAAACACTTGAATACTCTTCAGAATGCGATCCCAGCTGTGGATTTCTGACAGTGCCTTGATAAAATGGATCAAAGTTTGGGGACAAATACATAACCAATACTTAAAACAATAAACAGAACTTTAGCATTCAGACTTTGACAAACAAAACCTGTAACTACATTCATAAAACCCTAAACCGTAGTGTAAACATCTAATCCCATTGCTACTGTGAGAGGATAAGAAAGTTGCATTCTGTAGCTCTCAGGCTTCCCTTATCCATCTAATTTGTTGCAACACTTATGACTGCTTCTTTAATAATTTATTGACAATAATTCAAATTTTTCAGTTCACCTTTCCAAGTTTTTTTCAGCTATTTTGGTCAGAAAATGGAAGGTTCAACAATCTGAAGTCACATAATGAAAACCACTTCAGTTTAATTTCAGATTTTCAAAAGGGTTCAAAGCACAAGTCATAAAAAGCCCATTATTCTATTTGGATCCCCAATTTTTAGTCCACCTACCTGAGCAAAAATGGGGAAAAAGCCAATGAACAGGACTGGTGAGCAAGCAACTCTGAAAGAATTAGCTGTCTGTACCACAGGACATTTGTTTTCCGCTCTCGGATCCCTGCTCAAAAAGACTTTGCTACAGAGCAAGAGTTATTCTGGAAAGTCAGAAGTTACCCTAACCAAGGCCAAACTGCTAAAAGTGAAACCTTTCCTCACACAGTTTCCATTTACCAAAACCAACATTCAAAATCTCTTGACAGTGCAAACTGTAGCCATGATGTACTACAGTCATCCTTCAGGAAAGTCAACTTCACCTCAGGCTCTCTTTTTTGGACTGAAGAACACTGGATAGCAAAATGCTGTTCTCTTGAAACCTGCACGTTCCGTGGGGTTTCTTTTTTGTCAGTTAAAAAACAACATAAATCACAAACTGTCTGAGGCATTTTTCTCCGATAAAGACGACAAGCTGAATGAGGTATCATCAGGCTCTGGGGATGCATGATTGAAATCCATTTCTTCTAATTCAGGAGGTAAGTCTGAGAGCAGTGCCTGAAAGTGAAAGAATATTACAATACAGTTTTAGGTAGAGGTTTTGCGTCAGCATTCAAATGGCTCAATATATAGTGAGAAAACTTTGTTGAGCTTTTCGGTAAGTGTTGCCATTGGATGGCTAAAACAAGAGGTCAGTATTGATAAATACTAGAGGGAAAAACATTGTCCAAAATGATATATCTTAAAGGCAAAGGAAAAAAATTAAAGCACCAAAGTCTCTTCCTAAATGAAGCACAGAATGTTACCCATACAAAACATGACCCAACCAACCATTAGAAGTGCTGTGTATTAGATGTGGTGCAGTGCAAGCAAAGAAGCCTGGCTCTTTTCCCTAAATCTCACATCTCAGCTCTCACAACAGACAAATCCCAGTGGCCCAGCCTACACTGGTTCACTGTCTGTCCCTTTGTAAAAGTCACACGTCCTTGTCTATGTCATTGCTTGTGTAGATTGCAAGATCTTTCTTTTGTTTTAAAGTTCAGCTTTTCTTTGTCTACAAGATGTTCAGCACAGTGCTGCCCTCATCAGAATTTGAGCCTCTGGGCACTACAGGATAAAACTAAAGGAGTGACAGAACACAAAACGACAAACACCTTCCAGTATTAAAACCTGCTTCAAGACTTACCTGCTGCTGTTCTTTATCATCTGATTTAATAGCAAGTATCAAACTCCGAGTAAACGTCTGTAGTTCAAAATACTTCTGTTTGTGATTCTCCAACTGATTCTCAATGAATCTGACTTCTTCATTCTGTGGGAGACAATGACATCAAGTTCTGGAAATAACGGACTGCATCTTTGTAGTGACACCTAAAGATACTTGTGTTAATACTGAATGGGTTTTAGGGAAAATGACTGAAGTTGTGTTTATTATGAATCCTGCCCAAATCAATGTTAATTACAGCCAAAACTTCTATAGGTATAGAATTACGGAACAATGCATGTTCTGATGAGGACCAGCAGTGTCTCACTAAGCCTGCAAATGCATATGCCATTTCATCTCTCCTCATCCTCCCCAAGAGATGTGACAGTCAGCCGTGTTACACACAGACAAAGCACTTCAGAATTATTATTAAAGCATTAATGACTTGGGCCAACGTTTGACATGAAGCTGTTAAAGCAGCACTGCTTTTTATTTCATAAGGATGACCTCTAATTCCATTTTAAAATAGAAAAACAAAGTCCAGGTCTCTTCCTAGAAGTGATCTTGAAAGGGCCTGGTGAGTGTGAGAAGACACAGCAAATAAATTCCATTTTTACAGCAGAAGGCTTGGCACAAAGAACACAGAAACAAACCTAAACATTCCTCAAGGCTACCACAACTTAAAATACAGCATCCTCTAGTGCAGCTGAGTTTGACATGTATCAGCTCACCAACCTCCCCAACATCTTTCAGTTACACAATAAATAGGAACTTGTTTGTGGAATTGAGAATTAGCAATAATGTGCATGCTGTGGCTGAAAGGGCATTTTTCCAACCTTTGCATAAACGTGTGTTACTCTACTTGCAAATGACTTAATGTAAAAATAACAAAATGAATTAAAACCTCAGATTTGATAAATACTTTATTCCAAATACCTCTTCTCCTTCAAACGTACCAACTGATGGCTATGCAAGATCAAAACACCACATCTGTTGATCAGTGCAGAGCTAAAATTAATTCCCTCTGGTTATTTACCTTGACAAAGATCACGTAACCCGAATAAACAGTTCGCTTCTCAAGATCAAAGTCATTGTGCATCTCTGCAAAAGGTTTCTGATTAGTAGCACCAAATGTGCATCCTCTGTAAGATCATGTGAAGTGTTGCATTTAGTCAGGGGTATCAGAGGCAAGAAAGAACCCACCCTTGCTTATGCAACCATATGATTAATTAGGTTGGTATGTTTGCATACAATATGGTTGGTTTTGAAGGCAGCAAATAATTACAAAAGCAAATTTCAATAGTGGATTTGTAAGCTGGCATTTTATTTTAATGAAAAAATTGTATTCCTTTTCTTAAACACAGAACTATGCTTTGTTACTCATGGTTACATTTGCTAGACTGGCTGTAATTCAACTTTAGTTGATATGAAAAGGCGAGACCGTGTGATGAACTGCAAGGTTTGTTACAAGCCTTTAAAAAGAGTTGTTATTTTGTGAGGGTTTTGCCCCAGAAAAGTCACATTTCTTCAGTCAACACATTGCTCACCATACTGTTTCAGGTTATAATGGCTCTAATGGGGCTGCAGTTATGAGGCTTTCAGAAGAAAATCAGCTGAATGCATTTCTTTCTGATGGAAACTTCCAAGTTGCCTATTTAGCAGTGGATTTTGCCCGGCCAAAGAAGGAATTCAGATTTACACAGAAAACACAGGCACAAAGACCAATCACTAATGTCAAACAACAAACGGACAAACAAGGTTCTGTAGGGCGTGCTGTCACAACGAGCCTTTCACAGTGGTGACAGGTGACATTAAGAAAAGGTCACTCCCTCTCCATATTCATTCTCCACTGCCCTTACCAGGAAAACACTGCTTGAAGGAGGAACTTTTGTTCTGAAAAGATGATCTATTTATTACTTTGGAATTGGTTATCACTAGTAGCACATGCCTGTTTTCAAGGTTAAAAAGCCAGCTACATAGGTAAATCCATCACCAATACACAACACAGAGCACTGCAGTAACTCTTAGGACAGCAGGAACGCATGTATAACTTTTCCTGTTTGGCAGATGACAGCAGCTTGCCAGGTATCCAACTGCTTTTCCTCCCTCCCACAACTCCTGCATGTGCTGCACTGCACTGTGAGAATGACTTCTGCTTAGATCCCCCCATTTCATTAGAGGATTCCAGCTGCTATGTCCCTTTCCAGAGCTGACAGCATCATGCTGCATGTAGAAGCGTGCCACAGCACTCCAAGGAACAAACCTTGCACAAAAAGAAAAGTTTTGGTTTAGAGGCTAAATAAACCACTTCCTTTGGGACACGTAGTGGGAGCTGCAGATGGCTACGGCTGAACTAATGTAACTGCTCTGCAGACATCTCATTTTTCCTGCCTCCCTCTCGGTTGAAATATGGGTAATCTGGCTGTAAATGGGATGAGAAGATGTATTATGTGCAGTGCCATGATAAAAGCAGAGGAGCTGCAGGCTCCCACATGTCTTTCCCAAATTATTTACAGATACAGCCATTTAGAACTTTCTGTGGACTATCCTGCTTAACATTATATAGCCTAATTACTCACCTTGTAATCCAAAAGAGAACTCATTTGATCCACTTCAGAATTACTTATCATATCACTTTCTTCATCATCTATAATTTCTATTTTCTGAAAGAGAAGTAAAGGGCTCATTCCAAATATTCAAATGCACAGATTAGCCAAACAAACAGCAACCCGTATCACAAACAGCATGAAAGGAGGAAGGTAACAGGACCTTTTGTCTGCGCCTGAGAAACTCTGAACTGTGCAGCCCCCATTAGATGGCAATCATGAACCTCAGCCACAAGATCCAGGGAGAATCCAAACTAAAACTGCTGGTACTCTGAGTGGCTGCCCTGGTGACTCAGGCTGTTTACAAAGGAGGAGCTGTATGTCACCATGCTTTTAGCATTAAGTTGCATATAATATCTCATTACAGCCTGCACAAGCCTGCATTTTATTCTGTAAGCCTTTTGTTGAAGACCTCCTGCAGGGCGAAGGAGGTTATGAAAGTTTATTCCTCTGGAGCAAAACAGACATTATGGCGAATGACAGGCAAGTCCTAACTGACCTACTTCTTGCCTGAAAAACAAAGGTCTCCTTTGGCCTTCTTTGGCCACGGCGCAAGTCAAATGCCCTAAACAGTAGAGAATTTTGATATAAAGGACAGTTCCAAATGCATACACATGGACATTTTCACTTAACTCACAAAAGTTCCTGGGAGGTTTTTATACTGGGTTTCTAAAGATACCTGAAGTATAATGTTAAAGGCCAAGCTTAATGCTTAATGCTGTTCAGAACTTAGAAGTACATTCCAGTCATACCTCATTTACTTTGACATTGTTTACCACTCGCATGTTCTGTCCCAACAGAAAATGTTCTCGTGTGAGAAAATGATGTTAAAAGGTTACGTCAATAGGAGAAAAAACAAACTGTGCACGTTTTCAGTGCATCAATGAGATTTTTATTCATATCTAAGCTAGGTCTCAAACAGAGAGAATGAATTTGAATTAGAGAGTGGTAAGAATGGCGCTATTCAACAGAACTCATAAGGATGACTGCCTGGATGGAGCTATAACCTATAACCAAGACAATGATGCTGCCAAGGCAGCCTGCCGCCATGGGGGGGTAGTGGGGGCACCCCAGGACAGGGACACCCCTCCTGGAGCTGCGTGGGGGAGCCTGGGTGGGGGTGAAAGGAGGGTCAGGAGAGCAAAATAGCCACAATGAGCCCCAAAATGCACCCTGTATCCCAAAATAGCCCCACTGCACCCCCAAGAAAATTCTCCATATTTTGGAGAGGGAAGCAGCAGCGGTCTAAGAAAGGTTTGTTTTTTCTAACCATTTTTCATTGTTCTGGCTGTTGTAACTATTTATGAGACTTCATATAACGTCAAAGCAATTTTACTGTGATTTTAGTACACAAGACAATGTAGGCAAGGGTCCACACTGACACATCGCACTTCAGTGGTTTGTTCTTGAGGTGTTATTTTAGTGGAGGTTTCTTCCCTGCAGCATGTGTGTGTGTGTTTTATCTGCCTGCAGACCAGGCATCAGAACTTTCCTCTGTCACCAAGGAGAATCCTCCAAGAGAGGTTAGCATTCTCATACTAGTAGTACCCACTAAGCTCTCAAGCTTGTGTTGAAGACAGGGAGGGTAAACCACATTTTGTGTGCTTCAGTGTCTGACAACCCAGCTGAAGCGATAACATTTCAAAGGCTGAATGTCACAAAGATCTGCTGCTCTAGCATACCCTGAGTAACACTGTGACTCAAATATTTTTGTTTTCAGACTCAGCTTGAGGAAAGAGTGTCTAAATAAATGCCAAACATTCACACGATCTTTCTTATAATTATACATTGTAAGATAGTAGGGGAAAGAACAGATTAGAATTTCAAATAAGAAAACCGTCTCTCTCATGCAAGTCCAATGTATGTTAGTCCAATTTTAGCTGCAGAGATTGAAAAAAAATTTGTTACAGTGTTTTCAGAACAGAATATGAAAAAGCTTCTCCTATTTCGCCCCCTTCATTTCCAGTGATATAATGCTGGAGTTCAGACAACTGGCGAGCTCAGTCTCTCGGCCATCATCTTTGCAAACCTTTTACTTTTGTCATTTTACATCCTGCATCTCCATGGTGAATGCATCAGACTGAAACTCAGAATGATTATATCTAAGGTCATGGCAGGCCATTAAGGTAAACAGAAAGGAAAAAGGTAGCTGTTTCTATTCAGGCGACCACAGAAAATACAGCCATAGCATTTCAGTTTACACAAAAGATGATCATCTATTAATAGAAGAAAAGAAATTTTCTCTCCTCTCCCTATATACAGAGGGAGGGGAATCTCCTGTTCACCTTCCCATTTCAGGTTTCTGTGATTAACGTAACACAGATTTTCTTATCGTGTTCTGAGCTACCATCTTTTAACCTCTGACTACAAGAAGAGTACAACTGGGAACTGGAACCATCACCTGTTCATTCTGCAGATAACTTTTAAGATAAAAATTACCCTACCACTCAGGGTCTTCTCTCCTCTTCCTCCTCTCCTTTCTTCTAATTTGAGAGAAGGCAGGCTAAACAAAGGGGATATATTGCATTATTTGCCATGACTCCTCCCTCTGTCTTTCCTTCCTTGTCTTACTGCAGTCAATCAAAAACAGCAAGAACAACTGTGTGTGACTCAATGTGAATGCAAGTGAGAAAACAAGAAATAGCTAAATAATGCCTTGTCAAGGGTATGGGAATGAAGAGCACATACCCACCCCAGTCTGATCTCATGCATTCAAGTTTAGCTATGGAGAGAAGTGCTAGCAGTACCCGACTTTCCTAAAGCTACCAACGACCATTGTCCATTATTATTCTGGGGATTTTATTCGTCCTGTTTTACTGCACTAGGGATTTAAGAAGCACTACCCAAGCATTGTGCCTTGCATTCCAGAAAAAAGAACACCAGGTTATTATAATACAGAGAAAGCCATGTAATTCCATTTATACTGTACATGCATAGCTCTGTGTTTTAGTACCTTTAGTACAGTTTCTTTTAGTGCTCTACCAGTTAGGACAGCTCTTAGTACACTGAACTGAAGCTTTCACCTAGTGAAAAACACTAGTGTTGGACAACAACCTCAACACTGGCAATTAAGGAGGTCACGTAAGTGGAGAAGGAAAGGTGTACATACCACATTATCAGTAGATACGGGATTCTGGTCATCATCTTTGTGACCCATTTCTTCATTCTGAAGAGCTTCATTTGTCTCTTCTGCAGAAATAAATTAGGTTTTTTTTCATATTTCATTCAAATTTCATGCTGAAGGAACACTAATTTGTTCCTTCAATAATCTACCACTAAATAAATGTCACATCTGTCACATTGGATACAGAAGCATCTATCTATTCATAAAAATACTGTGTGTCTTATTAGACAAGACGAAATATCACAAGTGTTTCAGGGCAACCTAAGGCCAACTGTTACCTGAAGCAACAGGAAAGCTGTAAGTTACTCTCCTGCAAGGTACCAAACTCTTCCTATTTTTAGATTCAGGTTGGAAAACTGAAGTGATGAAGAGTTTCACATCAGAGGTGCACAGAACCCTTTTTTTTTCCCCTTAATTACTACACGAAAACTGCTGCATGCCCTGAAATTACAGGATACACAACAGAATCCCATCTCCTCCTTGCAGACACTTACTAGCCTTGAACCAAAAACTGATCAAAGGGATTATTTGATTCTTATATGGCAAATACTTATTCCTGGTGAACCTACTCTGCTATCTTATGTGTAAGCCAAGGACACACCTGAAAAAAGAGCAAATCTTATCCTTAGATTTCAACCACAAGGACTAGATGATTCTATTAGCCCTAACTACGGCCAAAGTGAAAAAACCACACCATTTACTGCTATAGCTTACTATATCACTTAAAAAACCCCAGTATCTATTCCTAGCTAACTTTGGATAGTAATAATTGAATATCACACATATTCACATTGATATAAATGCACATATACCTAGTCCAGCAGCATTTGCAAGAAATCTGCAATGTCTAATTGCTCAGACTTGCACTTGCTTTTTATTTGTGCTAATTAATGAAGAATCTGCATGTGGTCGAGAGAGGTAAAAAGAAAGGTAATTAGGAAATCAAGACTATACCTCCATACACAAACACGCAGAAGCAAATGTGCTGTTGTTCTTTATATTTTTCAGTTTACTTTTTCTTGAGCTCAGACTAGTAAGATGTTATTTATGCTCCCTGCATGCTGGGGTATTTTGCATTATCAATATACTGCTGCATATCTAACGTGCTAGCCTGCAGAAGCATTAATATAGCATTAAGTACATATATGTGTGAACCCAAAAATATATATTAGATATCCATTGTGTTTTGAAAGTCTTCATTACAGGTACTTCTGTAAAAGAAGGATTTTGCAATATTTAAGTAGTTTTGCTCAGAGTGTAAGGCTTAAGAAGGAAATATTTTATTTAGTAAGAGTACAGGGTGTGTTGCTTTCAAAGATGGTTTTGTCATTAGAACTTCCCTTAGGCATGAAAATATTGCAGTTGTGATGAGCACTGTAACTTGCAGAGCCACCTAAACAGAGATGATATAAGCAACATTAGCTGTGCTGAAGTAGTAGTCTACACTAGTTAATCTAGGATTCTTCTGCAGGCAATGGAGAAAGAGGATTCTCCAGAGGGAAATTCATATCACCCACTTCAGATATTTAAAGACTGCATGGGATTGCTCATGTTCTGGAGACGTCTGTCTTCCCTCATAGAAGGAACATACATGAATACAGCAGAGGTTGCAGCTCCTTAGTTAGGGCTTTGTGACAGAAAAGCATGCATCAGAAAGCATTGATGTGAGAGATATCTGGGACATTTGTAACTGAATAGCATAAATATTTTACCATGACTTTTACTATTGCAGTACTGTAGTAATGAAGGTTTTCCTCACCACATAATTTCACTGTTAGGTTGGTGAATACTGAGAGATTGTTGCCTGAGAGCTGACAAAGAAACTCAAATACACAAACACAGTTTTTCCTGAGGTGCTTTCTTTCTTTCTTTCTTTCTTTCTTTCTTTCTTTCTTTCTTTCTTTCTTTCTTTCTTTCTTTCTTTCTTTCTTTC
>JAVHNF010023969.1:47449-58133 GCA_034783455.1 Micropsitta finschii | reverse complement strand
TCACAACTTCCTTGGGCAATCCATTGCCTCACCACCCTTACAGTAAAGAATTTCTTCCTTATATCCAATATAAACTTCCCCTGTTTCAGTTTGAACCCATCACCCCTTGTCCTATCATTATGGTCCCTAATGAAGAGTCCATCCATAATTGGTAGCATCTTCATTGCACCTAAGAAACGCAAGTAATCTCTTGTGTTTAATCAGTTTCAGTCAGAAAGCAGTGGGTATCTGGGTATTGGAATGGAAATCTATTTTAAAATGGTTCTGTTGGAATTCTTGAAGCTTTTGAAATTCTCTAGCCTAAGTCCTTGTCGTATTTGAAAATCAGATGCTAAATCTTTGTTGGTGGTGTCGGTCTGATAATAGAGTGCTGCACACTCTGTGGGTTGGCTGCTGCCATGCTGCTCAAGTGGCGGGAAGGCACTAATCATTAAGTCAAAGAGGACTGAAAATGAGAAACTGCCTGTAGCAGAGAATTCACATTCAGCTGGGAGCAGACGTTCAGTCCTGTTCTGTGCATTGTGTTCCTTCCGCACTGTAATTTTAGCCACCTGCCACTCATCTTGGGCTTCTAAAACACCTGCATCCTTGCTTTCTTTTCTCCTCTCCTTTTCTCCCTTCAGTATTGTTGCCCCTAACTGAACATCCTTGAATTTCCCCAAGGGCATTCTGATTCTTTTTATGTACGTTTTATGGCGCTGTTCTCCCAGTGACCTGGTGTTCATCTTTCTTGTTTTAATTTCAATAGCGATGACATGTAGTTTAAGTGTGTGCCTTTTGTTTGTTTTTTAACTTGCCTTTGCCTATCAGGTTACATGCATCAGCTCTGCAAAATGCCTTCTGACCTTTGCAAGGCAACTGCTAAGCCTGGTCCTTGCAAGTCCCCTCCAGACATCAGCTAGGATCTCAGCCAATCTCCTTCCGTTTCTCTGACTTTCAGTTCTTTACTAAATTGCTGAGCAGAGGCCACATGGATCAATACTAACTGCTTCATGAACTCATTACCTGTCTGCATGCATCTATTATTTAGACTGTGGGTTACTTTGGGCAGGAATGTTCATGTGTAGTAGTGAGCATGGTGGGACCCTGGCCCATGTCTTGTTTTCGTAGGCACTGTAAAAATAATAGAAAGCTACCCTTTTCCTTTCTTGGTTGCAAGATTTTGCTATATCCATAGAAGCTTCCTGAGCTCTGTCCAGGATTGGGTCCAAGACTGTCTGAATTTGCCTCTTTCCCTCTGATGTTCTCTGCTGCCACTTGTGAAGGAAGAAGTGTGACTAACAAATTGTTACGGGAGGGGATATTCTAAGTCAGGTTTCTTGCCAGACCTATGGGAGAAAAGGTGAATAAAAATCTTGGCTCTTAAAAAATGTTTCAGATGTGGCATGAGCTTCATGTATTACAGGTTTGATGGCTTAATATTTGATCTTCCAAACTGACGTTGACAAGATTGTAAAAATGAACTTGCTGTATGTATATATAGAGTGGGTTTAGGTTCTGTAAGCCTAGGAAGAGTTAACTGATTATATAAATGTAATCTTTAGTCAGCATCTCCCCTTGAGGCTATTTACTTTCCTTCTATTTTTACAGGATCTAAAAGGTACTCCTCACTATCGAATTCTAATTAACAAAGCAAATGGATTTGGCAAATCTACAGCTTACATTCCTGAGGAAGAGATAACAATTATTATGGGATTGGAGGTACTATTTATTTTTTATTTGGTTGCAACTTGTATGTTATGCTGTGTGTTTAAAAGCTGGCTGACCTTTGGCTTAATAGATACTATCAATTTTGTAAAGTTAGTGAAAACTAGTAGAGAAAGCAGATAGGTAAACAAATTACTGCTGTACTTTCAAGTATGCGTTTTTGTAAGGTGATGAATGACCAAACCCAGGTACTGCCTCCTTCAGAGTATCCCACTGCTTAGTTTTGTTAAGTGTTGTAGCAGCTTGACTTCTGTTACATAGAGGCTGTTGCAGACATGGACTTTTGTTTTAGGATTTCACTGACCTGACAAAGTTGAATGAGTTATTTAATACTTTCTAGCTTATGCAAGTGCACCTGATTCTTATGCTAGTCAGAGACTTTGATTCAGAAAACAGACTTCAGGCACTCATGACACATATGAACAGCTTTTGCAAGGGGTCCATTGCTCCTGTGGACGCCTTCTTTTAAATTGTGGATAGTGGTAGTGTCTGTATTTGAAATAATAGCAAACAGCTGAACCGGTCCTCTAGGAGATGCTTGGTCTAGTCAAACAGAGGAGATCCAAACTGGCATCTTCTGACTTTCAGGAGAACCCTCAAAGGAAGTGTATGAGTTAGACTGGCCTGAAGTCCTGAAACTGCCACTGCACATAAAGGACAACCCCCTGTCCCCAATCATTGGGGTGAACGGTGTGACACCATTACCTCTTTTATGTGGGAGAAGCCTTAGTTCAAGTCCTTGTTGCTGTTTTAGCCCCTGATTGTAATAAAAAATGTGCTAACATGCCTGAGTTTAGGAGCAGGCACTATGCTGTCCCAGTATAAGTGCTATCAGTATTTAAAATTGGGTTCTGACGACTTCCGTGTCTGCACTGTTCATTATGTCAGTCAGCTGGCTACCTTTGGTTACCTCTATAGTCCATGGGGAGAAACTATCTCATCTTAAACATTCAGTAAATTAGCCTTTAAGATGTCAGATTGGTTCATTCACTTGCATGACAGGCTAGTTCTCCCCACAGATTATTAGGAGAACTGATGGTAACAAGCTCAGAAAGTCAGGTATTTGAAAGTTAGCTTGTTGAGATTAATTACAACTGGTGAGTCATGCCTATGCTTCAAGTTCAAAAGGTCTGTGAATTGTCCTCACTCAGCCTTTTCTGCAGCCTAATAGGCAATTTCCTGAAGAGCTGAGAATGATGAGAGTATGCTTACACTTGTCTTAACCCTTTCCCAGTTGGCAGCTCTAACCTGCTCACTTCAGGTTTCTTACATCATGACAAGGCAGGAAACTTGGACTGCCCTTTGTGCATTTGTGTTTCCAACTTAGACATTTTGGTACCTAAGGCCATTGTCTTGGTGTGTCTTCACCATTTCCCCAACTGCTTCTTTACTGTTCCCACTGCCTAATTGGACTGGATGACTGATCCACTGTTAAAAACAAATAGCTCTACCAACAACATGTGAGTGGCAACTACTTCAGAAAGAAACAGTGCTGATTTCAAAACATCAATGCTGGTGTAAATCTAGCACATAGCATCTCATGAGATGTGCTCAGCATCTGTAGAGTACTTTAAGAAAGCCACTGTTCTGATGACATAATTAGGTTTATACAGATACATGATGAGATACATGGAAAACCCCACTGAAAGAATCTCCATGTACATTGTGTATTTTTGAAAACTCCTGATGAGTTTTTAAAGTTACCTGTAGTAATCGTAATGATTCTTTTAAGTATGTTTGTGCTTATTGGTAATTCTAATGCTTATTCAACTTGACATTATTTTCACAGGTGCACCACCCTGATATGAAAACCTATTTCAGTGGATATGATGGATCCAAATACATCATGCAGCCTTGGTTGAAAAAGATCTATCCTCACGACTAAAGGGTTTGTACATGTAATGTACAACCAGACAATGTATTTCCTTTTTAAACGGGAGCAAATTAAATTCATGTGTATTTTTTTCTATGATGAAATAAAACATTCCTAGGTATGTTTTATGTTGAACAATCCATTTCATTAGAAGTGAACACACTGCATGTTCAGTTTACCATGACTCAGGCTGGGGATTAGTTTCCTTCTAGATCTGTGAGGAGAAGTCTATATAGCCTGGGTTCAGCTGGAAAATACCAAAGGTTTTGCACATAAAGTATCTGGACCTTTTACAAGGACAGAGGAAGAAACGAAATAGTTAAGAACTGTACTTGCAGAGTTAATTGTAACCTTAATTTTAGGGGATAGAACTAAATAAATGCGAATGCCAACAGGAACTGAAATATTTCTGAGGAGAGCTGTAGTAAGTAAATCCTGCAATATTTCAGCTACTCTAATCAAAGCCTGCATTATGCTGCTTTCAAATGAGACATGCAAACGAAGAGTTCATCTACATTTTTGCACATGGACAGATATGTTAGGAAACCTTCTACTTGGGCTCACTACACAAACCTCATTCTTAATATCCTCTTCTAACCCTACTTGCTACCATAAGAATAAAGCTTAAAAAACCTCAACCCAACAAACTCAAAAAAGCATGAAAAATTTATTAATATATAGGGTTTGAAGATTTCTAGAGCAACTTGTTCCTTCTGTTTTCTTTTCCCTTTATCTCAAACACAGCAAACACTCTACAAGAAGCATAAGCTGTAGCATTCTGGATTCTTTCCTGCAGAGTCAGTAAATCTGGGGAGTTGAGCAGGTGACTCTCGGTGTGGCCTCCCCATTCTCTTGTTTCTTCTTCTCTTATTAATAAAGGTTTTCCCAGTGACTGGCCAAAGAGCCGGCAGACTTCCTGGGCCTTCTGCCGGGTGTTTCCAACAGCAGCAACGCAGACTTGACGGCTGAGAGGAAGAAGCAGCAGCACAATAATAATCAGAGCCAACTAAATTCCAAGTATTCCTGCCAAACATTTATTTTATTTTACTTTTTAAAGCCTCAGCTTTTGTAACTACATAGATATAAGCACATCACCTGCCCCCAGCTTCTTAGGAGTATCTCAGATGCTCCTAAACCACACTGAGCTCCTGTCTAGATACCTTTGAGATACACTCTGACACCTGCAGAACCATGAGCAGCAGCCAGCTGAGCTTGCTTCTTAGACCAGGCATAATTCTTTTGTTTAAAGAGGTAAAACCCAAACCAAGACTAAAATTCCCTCTGCTCTCCTGTGTCAATAAAAGCAGCACTTTGAATAGGTAACACCTAAAATATCAAGATTCTCAGCTTCAAAGTAGTGTGTTTCGATGCTGAGCAAGCACCACACACAGTTCTTTTCAGATCACGTCAGCAGCTAAGAGTAATGGGAATTAGCAAGGGTACTTTGAATTACCAGCATCTGGTAACACACTTGTACCCTCACAAATAAACACAAATTAAATCTACAGGTGCTGATGTAGTGATAAAAGTCAAATTCTGTTGACCCAATATTCACAGTAGCTTATCCTTCCATTTATTATGTTCTCCTTTTGCACATGGTCACTGTCAAAAGAACAAGCTGTATCTTTTAGGCTAACCATTAATTTCTAAGTTATGTTTGAAACAAATACTGAAATATTTGAACATAAGTTTTAATTAGTATGAAGAAAACAATTCACTCCCACTACAAACAGGATAGACTATGTATTCTGTGTATTCATAGTAACTGTTATACAAGGCTGTACAATTTGTGGCATGAGTGAGAACTTACCGAAGGGTGTCCACAGCTTCTGGTGTATGGTAGAAATGGGGTGGACTGATGGTAACAGAGGTTCCTAACTTTTCAATGAGTAGATTGCAAACATTCTGCATTTTTCCAAAGTCACTGAATATGATACAGACCTGGGAGTGAACACAGCACACAAAGTTTTTTCATTTTCTCCCTATGACTTAACACTTGTATACAAATCAGTATAAAGCCAGGTATGTAAAGACTGAGTAAACATATTAGTCCTGTATATAACAACAAATTTATTTACTTAGAACACTTTTATATAGCCCTATAGACTGTAATTAGGTTTGCAACAGAAAGTAGTTCATAAAATGGTTTAAAATTGAGGACTAAGAAATACTCTTTTGTGAGGAAGTGCGGCATTCTTGGTATGTAGACAATCTGAAGAATGAATGTGCTCTTTGGGACACATGACCAGGCGCATCCCAGTTCTTACCTTTTTTAGAGTACTAGATGTTAATTATGCAGAAGTTCAAGCAAATGATGTGGAAAACATGGTGCAGGAAGGAAAACTACATTTTAATTCCAAGCATTAGTTTCAAGAAACCGAAACTAGGAGAATAAACTAAGGGTAGCCCAGTCCAGCTTGCAAGTGAGCTCAAAACCCTGCATTGGCTTAAGACTCACTTCAGTGCCTGCAGAGAACTGGGCACTTCAGACTTGGATTAAAACCAATTTAAACATCTAGCTATCTGTGGCTTTGGCAATAATAAGCATTAAATACAGATACATCAGGAATTCAAGTGCTTTTCTAAGTGCTGCAAAGCAGGCATCACAGTCAGCCCCAGACAGATTTAGAGCCCTACCACTTCTCTTGTGGGGAAGTGCCAATCCAGGCGCTGACTTTCCAGGCAGGAGCCACCCTTTTCCTGTAGTAGAGTACGTTCACCAGGAATGAAGCAACGATGCCGAGCTGCTACAGCATTCCAGAATCAGAAATCCTGGCTCCCAAATCCTGGTTTTGGGAGAACTAAATCCCTCGTGTTCACTTCCCAGTACAGTGCTCTTACCACCAAGTCGGACTCACCCTCTTTTATTCCTGACTCATTCCTTTCTTTTTGTACACCTTCAACAGGAGAGGAAGAAAAAAAGCTGTGGTAAAGAAAATTCTACTGCCAACCCCTGTGACATACAGTCAGCCCCATGACGGCTGCAGTGTATGCAGCCATCTATCCCAGTGAAATATGGTACAGAAATCTAAGTTATGGCACTTCAGTTGCACTGTCGTAACTTCCTGTGTATACCATAGACTTACCTTGTGGAAAATGAGATAAAATTCAAGGAAGTGGAATCTCTTGGTAAGAGAGGAGGGGGTTACTTACCCTGTATGGGTAAGGTAAAAAAATGGATATTGATAATTATCACAAAGTAACTACTGCACATGTCTTACTGCCCTCGGTAGCCTCGTGGTGCAGTACATGTAAGCTCATCCTGGCTTGAATCCTGGCACTGGCTCCCTAGCTCTCCACACAACTGAGGCAAAGCTGGACTTAGAGCCTTAAAAACAGACCAAGATGAAGTGCCAGGGCAATTCCATCTTCTACTTGGACAAAGGCTCATGCCTGTCCTCCATAACTGCAACAAGTCTGTGTCTTCATCTCAGCTCCTCAGCTTCTATCTGTAACTCAGGGGTTGGATTGCTTTCTGCAAAGCGCAGTATCAATTTGAACAAAGATTGAAGATGAGACCAAATCTAGATTTCTCTCTTCAGTGGGAGTTCTTGCCATATATAAAAAGCATGCATCCTCTTGTGCTGTTTTGCCAGAAAACTGTCATGCTGTATTTTGTGAAAAGTTGGATGTCTCACTGTGTTAAGCGTTACAATGCAAAGCAGCATTTCAATTTCTTCAGTTATGATTAAGATTAAAAAGAGCGAAAAAGCAATACAAGGGTATGCAAAACCATCATGGACATTGCAAGGTTTGGATAAGGCTGCAAAGGACAAGAAGCTACAGTTTATAGGGAGGGGAGTAGATCAATAAATGTAAACCCCCAACATAGCATTCATCCCATGAGAGCGTCATGCAATAAATGAACTATTACGATTTAGACACTATAGAGCTTTGTTATCTCATACACAACTTCATTTTTCCGCATGTTTTCCTTTGTTATACCATGAATTAAAATTTATCTCCCTACAGTTGAAAGTATGTCATGTATTCTTGATTATACCTTGAAAGAGCTATCTGGGAGCCGCTTCAGTCTTTTAAAGACTTACAGTAGATAACTGGTGAAAAGAGTTTGTAGAAGGAAATAATGCACGACTTCCATTTGTGTAAACCACAAATATAATGGCAAACTCTTTAGTAAAGAAGTGAGTAGAAGTTAGTTTTAAATTCATTTATATTGCTGAAGTATGCAAACACACTGGTCAATGGAGCTTCATTGGTTTATGAAGCTGCACTAATGAAACAAGTACACAGATAAAGGGAGAAGCAAGGAGAAACTAATCTCTGCATAAAGAACAATCATACTGCTAGTTAAATGCACAGGGCAGCCCAAACAGAAGTTCTGTGGCTAGATTTTTCAAGTTCTGACACTCAGGACCCAGGCAACCGTGCAGCTCTTGAACAGCAATTACTCCTGGTTTGAGCTGCCTACAAATGAACACTAAATCCATGTAATTAACTTTCCATCTACGACCTTTGTTGTATAAAAATGAATAGCAGAAGGGAGACGATTGGTGAAGTTACCACTGAAGACTGAAGTAAGCTTAGCTTGACATAATTCAATATGGTTTTATTAAGTTGTTAAAAAACATGGTGATTTAAGCTCTCATGATAGTAGGTGTCTACATTACGAAGCTAAAGTCACTCAGAACACAACAGTGATGCTTTCCCTTTAAGTACCTTAAGACTCATTCTAAAACCCACAAATTTATTCTCCAAATTCTCAATTATTTCTGTATTTATTAGTGTTATTTAGATGAGAATATACCTGAAAGCAAGAAAGCTAAAGAGGCTGAACTCTGGTTTAGGGGATTGTAAATAACAGCTCTATAGAACTAAGCTATCATTTTGTTGCTGGCTTCCAGGTTTTCTTCGTGAGAATCTCTAAATTTGCTGGGTGGTCATTAAAGTTTCATGATCTAAAAAGATCTATTGCCTGAAAATATGTCATTTGCCTCAATGAATATCTCCAGCCCAGCATTTATTTGTTACTATAGAACAAACATGCAAAACTATACTCTCTTGAGTCACTTCTGAAGTAAATAGGATTATTCCCATAATATTTAGTTTCACACAGCACTTTTTACCTGCAGGATTCCAAGTCAATTACCTAGGAAACAATTAGCTTTGTTTTACTTGCAGCAAGCTAATGGCAGAGTTGTGTCAGATAGACCGAAGTGAAGGTGCTTTTCAAGTGTGGCTTAAGCAGATCTAGATTAGGGCTGCCATGCCATTGCTGTCCCCCATCCACTCTTGTCCTCTGCCTTGCATTGCTTCCAGTTCAGGGAGCTAAAATAATGGAAAAAAAATAAAAACTAATCTGGAAGAAGAAGAGTTATTAGCCAGAGATGCTTTCTGAACTGACTTATCACCTGATTACCTAAGTACAACTCCTTGCAAGAAGTAGAGGGCAGGAAGGGCAGTGGGTGGAGGAGAGTGCAGAATCACGGGTTTGCTTACACTGCCACAGAACAACAGCTGTAGAGCTCCAGAACCAAATATTCCTTTCTGTAGCATTATGTAACACTTAAAAAGCACACATGCATCTGAGAAGAAAAGATTTTTTTTCTCTATTATAGTAGCAGAAAACAAGTTCTACACAGAAGAGAGAACAGAACAGAAGAGAGCAGCCGAAATCTGCTTTAAACTGCCATCCTCAATAGCTTCTTTGGACTGTGCTGCCTTTACTGTAAAGAACACCTACTCCTCAGTATGAGGAAAGGCAGGCTTTTCAGTCTGTCCTCCTTGATCCTTGAGATATTTCTTATTCTCTTTTTGTTCATAGTTTTGGTTAGGTTGAATACGTACCTCTGCTTCCATTTGGTAAGTATTTTCTACTCTATTAAAATCCTCTGTTACAGTCATATTTTCTTCCTAAAACAAAGTACAAGAACAGGATCTTAAAAAACTGAAATAGAGCACCTGTTGGAAATGTATGTACGTTGTGTCTTGTAAAGGTTGAACTGTTTTGTTTTATTACTTACGACTTTGCAAGAGAAATACGGAATTTTCCATGCAAAACTCTTCAGTTAAAAAACTAGCTGCATGCTAAAGACTTCCTGACGTTATTTAAATTATACAGTAGCTCTATAACACAATTTTACCTCTTTTCACTTGAAGAGAACAACTAGGTCTTCAAAGTGACTGCAAGCTAGAAGCTGTGCGTATCAAAGTGTGGCTGTGAATTCACCTGGTTCAAAACTCTAGAAGTTTCAATTGCTTTCACAAAGTTAGGATTTGAAAAGTGCATTTCAGGCCCCTATTTTAAGGTATTTTAACAGCAGTGGCTTGTAACAGGGTGATGAGAACAATGACTGAGCACTGGTTATTCTGGCAGAATGATAACCTTTAAAAACTTGCACCAGTGACACTTTTGCATTCACAGCAGCTACATTATTCAACATAATGGCTGCACAGAGCACTAGCAAATCCTCTGTGACTTATAAATAAGATACTGAACTAAGGTACAGAATAATTTTGGTTGTGGCTGAGTATGTGACAAGCTTGCTAGTGGTCTAACAATCACATTTCTTTCATACACTTGCTTTTTCAGTAAACAGTTTGGAGGAACAATTTATTGTGAAATTACTATAACACAACAAAAAGCAAAGGTTAGAAGTTAATTGTAAATATAACTTTGCATTTAATAGCCAGGAGTCATAGGGAAGCAGCTACTAAGCCTTCCAATTACTGAAAAAGTTTTACTTACTAAATTTATTTGCACAGGAAAACAATATTTGCTTTCGGTTGTGACTGACATTTCAAAAGATGCATTGTGTCTGAATATTTCCTATGGAGGCTCAAATATTCAAGTTTCTGCTGTAGCATGCATGCATAAGTTCGTATAATGACATTAATCATGAAAAGCATTTTCTTTTAAAAATATCATATGGAAATTTGATCCATAATTACCATTGCACAGCAGCCTACAAGAAACAAATTTTGAAATGTCAGGTTTTTTGATTGACTGGCAGTACTCAAATCCAAGAACAACAGTCCTATTCTTGGATAATCTCTTTCAGTAAGGGCAAGGGGAAAAGAAGGGCAAGGGGAAAAGAAGGGCAAGGAGAAAAGAAGGGAAAGGGGAAAAGAAGGGAAAGGGGA
>JAVHNF010023959.1:2828-15335 GCA_034783455.1 Micropsitta finschii | reverse complement strand
TTGTTATAAAAACTCCGTCTTAGCCATGATCTGATTTAATTATTTTTATTACAATTGATTAATATCGAGAGGCAATAAGCAAACAGCGCTGGGTGCGCCAGGGAGTCTCCGCTCCACCGAAGTCGCACACCGGGATCTTTGGGGTACAGTCTCTTATAATTCTTGGTCTTGGGTTTCAGCCAATCATGTTTTCTTCTTTTACCCAAATGCCAACGTGGCTCCTTTCCATTGCTCCTCTCCTGTTGCTGGGGTCTTCTCTCCGGGTGAAGAAACATCTTGAAAGGTCACTCTATTTCTTGGTAATGGATTAACAGGAAGATGTCTATCACAATCTAAACCGCCACCCTAGCCCCATAAATTCCATTCTTTATATGGTTACTTGTTCTGTACATAGGTTTCACAATACCCTGTAACAGGATGTATCTCTTGGTTATCTAACGACCTCCTTAAGCAGTTAAACAAAGCACCCGTTAAGCAGCAAAGCAGTTAAGTAAAATGGATTATTCCTTTGTTTCTTCTTCTCTTTCATCACTGTATTGACATGAACATTTATCATAGTCGTGATCATTCCTATACATCCCACACAAGGTACGATGGTCGCAAGGGGTTTCAATTCCACACAAAGCTCAATGATTACAAGGTTTTCTAAGTCGCTGACACTAATCATTCCTATATACTTCACAAGATGAAGAGTTCCCAAACACTTCTCTGAAGCCCCAGTAAGACAGATAGGTTTGGCGCAGGCCAGTCAGACTGGTAGATTGAGGGAGCTCAAGGCTGAATGAGAAAATGATTTTTGGAGTGAAAGTTTCCAAGCAAAAGCCCTGCTGAAAACTGCCTCTCTTTTTGAATCAGTTGGATTGTACTTCAGACACAGGGATCTCATTGGAGCATGTGCCTGGAAACATACTTCAACTCCTTAGTTCTAATTTTCCTCATCTGAGAAAAAAAGAATAATGAACAACCCTTTAAAAAGATATTGAGGGGGTTAAATAATTAACAGATCGATTTGATATTTAATGAGCCTATTACTGGACTGTAATGAAGTGATATCCAGTTCTTTTTACTTCAGAACCTTATCACCTGCTTGCTTGAGCACACAGAAACATAAACAGGAATTAAATTAGTGACACCTAACAAATGAGGACCTCTTAAAAAGCTGCCATTGATGGTTTTTTTACCCTGCCTGGTTTGCTCAGAAAAAAAAGAAACATTGTGATGGAAAAAAAAAATCAATCAAGTAAAAGTATTCATTTCCCTGGGCTGCACTTCTGGCACCCAGCACTTGGGAAAGAAGGTCGTATTTGGGAAATTTTGTCACTAGTCTCTATGTCATTGCCATCTACCCAGGAGCAGCTGCATCTTGTTTTGCCTTCCCAGGTGCAATTAAGAGGCAATGCCAAATGTGGTTATTGAAGTATAACAGGTTCATTTGTCTTTAGGCTGACAGCTTGTTTAAATAGATTCTGTAATTTTCTGCTGTCTCTTTCATTTGTGTTTCTGAAGTAGTTCATTTTAATGTTCTAGATTTCTGTGCCAGTTCTTAATATCCAGTTCTTAATTGTCTCAGGAAACAACGTATCTTAAAAAAAATCAAGAGATGCAGGATAAGATTCAGGAAGGTAATCATCATTGGAGAGGCTAATCTGCCCTACTTACAGACCAAGAGAGTACTAATGATTATAGCTGCAGTAATATTTTCAAATAGTATGTTCACTGATACGAATTTCTAGGTAACAGTGAGTGGCTGAAGCCATATCAGGAATAGCAAAGCAAATGACTCTAAACTACTGGTGTCAGTTTGTTAAAATTTTGTTTTCAGATAAGTGTACAACAGATTGATGACAATCTCACCAAATTTTACAGACATTCCTTTTTACACTATTCAAGTGTTTCTGTTTCTCAGTTTGCATAGTTATCTTTGTCTCATGACAACAGATAAATATGTTTGCTGAAAATAAATCTCTGCTTTCATCATTACATTTCATTTACATTTAATTAGACATAAATTAATCAGCTTATAAATAAAAATAGCATCCGCAATGTAATAAAAACAGTCAAAAATAGAGCTGAATGAAAGTGTGCAGGACAGGAGTTACAAGATGCCTTGAACCTCACATTGGACATTTATTAGCTCCTGTGCTCCCAACAGCTTTAATTACTAGAACACTTCTAAATCTTGAAATCAAATCTCTTTGATGCTGTTTTCAGTTGCTGAAGTAGACTTTACCTGGAGACCATTTTGTTAGTCTAAGTGATTGCTATTCACAATGAATGGGTAGGTGCTTTTAGCACCTGAGCAGGATCGGTGTCATTCTGGGCGTCCTCCCCCATATGCAGAGCATGGGTATCCCCCATGCAGCATCCTTGAATGTGTCCTGCGATGTCTCCTATTCTGTGTGAGTCATGATGCATGCCTTTGTGGTGTGGAACAGATAACTGTTTCATAGATTGATTCCTTCTCAATCTAAATCATTTGATTCAGGCCTACTTTAAAATAACGTCTCTCTCCTTATAGCCAAGAAAGTGTGAATAACAAAGTTGCTAACTGTGGCAAAAGTAGGCATAGTCACTCTGCTTAATGAAGTGGTAAACATAAATAATAGGATAAATTTACAAAAAAAATTAAAAAAGTAACAGGCTGAGTTCTGGCTGTGAAATATTCTCTTCCAGTAGAAATAGATAGAGCCTTGCTTATTAAGAATGTTAAAACTAGATGGAAGCAAAGCTCTAGATAAGGAAAGCCATCCTCTGTTGGTAGGGAAATATGTCAGATTAACTGCTCCATCTGTTACTAACATCTGTGACTGCCAAATACAAGCCACACATACCTGTATCTGGACATCAGCATCTTTGCCTTCCTTTCTTACAACCGTTGGTAATGTTGCTTATATTTTTTGGCCTTCATGCTGATGTTCTTTCATGATTGAAAGGAGTCATGCCTTGGGGTCACTTCTATTGCAGTTACTCACACAGATGGTATTCTGAGTAGTCTTTTCTCACTTTAATCAATCAGTGAATTGTTTTCTGTATAGCTCTCAATAAGGAGGTTTTAAGTGTCATTTCAAGCAAAAGTTGGAAGTTTTACTGTTGGCATAGTTATCTGGACTATAAAGTATCTGTTTTCTATTTTTGACTTAATTTCTCACATACAAGTGTCATCAAAGGTGTCTGGTTTTTCTAAAAGATGTATTTTTCACTTGAGAGCCTTTTTCATGGATGAGGATGGCTCTAATCCATTAGCAGGGGTTTCTTTTTTGATCTGGAGCTATTTTTGCACACTTTTCTATCACTTCCTTGAAGCTGTGAAATAGCAACTTTGCCAATTCTCTGTACAATCATGGAAGTTTTTATGTTTTGGTTTTCAATATGAAGTTGGGGATTTTTGTTTTGATTTGTTCTGTTTAAGCCACCATTATCTAGAAAGTAGGAGAATGACAATCCCTTTGTCTTCTTTCAAGGCCAGGCTGGATGGGGCTTTGAACAACCTGATCTAAGTAGAAGGTGTACTTGCCCGTGGCAGGGGGTTGGAACCAGATGACCTTTAAGGTCCCTTCCAACCCAAAACATTCTATGATTCTGTGATTTGTACTGCAGTGATGGATTGAGCACCCATTCTTGGAGAAAGGGAAAGGCAGAGGCATAGAATGTTCCTGACACAAGAAAGTCACAAGAAAACCCTGGTTTATGAAATTGCATGTTAAGAATTGGCAGTGAGTAAGATTTATAGGCTACTCATTACATGCTTTGCTAGCCCACCCTTCACCTTTACAGAAAGTGAGAGAAAAAGCAATCTTTTACAATTTTTTGTATTCTGCTCAATAACTTATTCCTGTTCTTTTTTGAGAAGCTTAGCAAATACAGGTACAAAGGGAATTCATATATATAGGGATTTCAGTATGATCAGATTCAGACTGTCAGAGATCAAAAGAGACTCATTTTTTAAGGGAAGAGGAGAAGGAATTAGCACTCTGCAGGACTCAAGCACGGCTTAATACTCAGAAAATAATGGATCTGTGCCTAAGAATATATTTATTCTTTCTCAGACTGATGTTACAAGACTTGTATATTTAGGAACGGGAATTACATTTTCTAGACAAGTATGCTGTCTTTGTACTGTGTGAATACAGCTATTCTCTGCCTTTCATCTTGACAACCAAGAACATGGATAATTTGGACCTGAATGCCTGCCTGCAAGAATCCAGGATTAACAGCCTGCTGGGAAGTCCTTGGGGACTCACCTGTTTTCAGAGCCATTGTATTAAAGCTGGATGTTAAAACAGTTTAATTATGGAGGAGTCAGGACCCAGACTTCCAGCTGGATAAAACTGGTTCTAAATACAGGAATCTGAGACCAGACCTCAGCTTAAAAGAAAGCCATTAAAGGGTCATCAGAGCACTGCTTAGTTATTTGCTTACATCTTTTGATTCTAATTGCATTTATTCTGTTAGAGATCTAGGGCCAGCTCCTTGGTTAGTTACTAGATGCCTTGGGACTGCTGCTTCACAAGAAACGTTTTTCTCAAACTTTTAGTTTATTGGTCCTCTCATGCAATCTCACCTCAAGCATTCATACTGATTTATGGCCTTTTTACCAGATTGGCATTGCAGATACATACACCTGATGGAAGTATGTCTTGGAGGCATTAGGGATTTTGTTGTACTTCAGCATCGAAATCCATTTCTAGGCAAAAGAACTCCATGTATTTTTTTCAGAGGCTTTTTGTGAACCCAAAAGTCCCTGTAGTCTGCCAGCACATTTTGTAGAGGCACATGTGTTTCTGCATAATTCTTCTCTGTTCCAGCCAGAAGGATAATGTTGTGATTCACAGGCTGAACTTCTCCCAGTAGGGATCAGTGGCTTGTACTATTCAGTAGACACTCAGACTCTGTCCAGATCTGGGCAGAGCAGCTTTTGACTAAGGACCAGGTAATTCTTGTTCAGCTGCTTTTTCTCAAAGAATTTTAGGTCATGTTTAGAAATGTGAAGTCTGAAAACTGTCCATCTGTTCCTCTTTGCTTCCTTATGGCACTGGCCCTCCACCAAGAGGTGCCTCTACTCTATCCTGAAATGAGGAGGGCCAGTAGCTTCAGGCCAGTGCTTTGAGAATAAAGCTGTTTGACAGTCTTTAGGCTGAAGAGCACTCATGCAGATTTTGAATTTCATTAGTGGAGGTGGAAAATGCTAATTCTGTGTTTTAGATAATCAACAACCTGGAAGTTTAGATCATTGTGTTCTGAAACTGCCTGTATTAGGATTTTTAGGTGCTCAAAATCTAGATGTTACTGTCTGCCCTTCTGCCTTCACTTTCATCTATTTTAAATAGGCACTATTGGTTTGATTGCTTTTAAAACAGTATTAATAAAGTGACCCTATGTCTATATGTTTGTTTGCTATCTAATATGAAGGACTGCTAATTGCCAAATTCAGCTCTGATTTAAAGCCTAAGCAGCCACACTGAAATCCGTAAGAACAAAGTCAACCCTGCTAATTCCCACATAGTGATGCAAATATCACTCAAAGCAGAATTTGGACCTACAAGCCTTTTAGTTGTTGACAGCCTCTTCTACGACTCAGGTCTTTCTGTCAAGGAAATCACAATGCTTTTACTTATTCAGGCAGTGTCTGGAAGATCCATCTGGCTTGTAGGAGAAAAAAAGAAAAAGAAGCATTAACACAAAAATCAGTCACCACTGCTGACTGCAATATGATCCCTGAAGGCTAATGATTTATTTTACTGTGTTTAGCCCTCTTAGTTTGCCCGTGACCGGGATCTCTTGTTACAAGCATGTGTCAGATGTTCACAGTGACGTGATCAATTGCAGCTGTATTTGGCCTGTGTCCACCAGCATAAGACGTGAGATTGTACATAATATCCTTAATTTCTTGGTAGCTCACTGACAGGCAAGAAAGTCAGCACTACTTAGTGTATTAATGTAATCCATGAAAGTTGCTCTTTAACCCATGTCTAGCCTTGTTAGTGTTATCTGCTTCTTTACTCCCACATAATAATGTGATTGTACTTGAAGTAGTGGTCTTTCAAGCATGTTCTAGTCAGGCAGATGAACAAAACTTTTGATCTTTCAACAATTTATTCTATAACAAATACATCATGCTATTGTGTTAAAAGTGTAGCACACCAAGGAGGAACATCTAAGACTACCAGTGTTGTGATATTGTTAAACTTTCTAAACAATTAGAGTAATTTCCTTACATGAGTGGTGCTGCACTGTTTAGTGCCAGATTATGATAAAGGAGAATTAATCACAGAGTGAAAGATATGTGGACCAGTAATTACAGTCATTGTGGAAAAAAGATTACCCTAAACAATAATTATAAAAACATGTACTATGAATAAACATGCACAGCATATGTACCAGAGTTTATTTTTAAACCAGAAAAAAATGTGAGCAAAATTGTGTAGCAAAAACCCAGTTGATTTAAAAGAAAAATTTCTTAGATGGTTAAAAGGACAGCTCCAATCTATAAGAAGGAAAAACTTTGGCTTAGAGCCAGTTTTGGCACAGTGGTGAAGCCACAGCAGTATTTGTGGATAAAAAATTACATGTAATGAAGAATAGGTAAGTAGCCATATACAGTCATAAAGTACATAAAAATTGCTAGAGAATGTGAGTAAATAGAAAAAAATGAGAAGCTGAAGATTATTAGAAAAGAAATTCTTCTTTGCCCCCCTACTAAATGGAGATGATAAAGTTGTTAAGGGAAAAGAAGTTTAATAAATATTTTGTTAATTAATTGGAAAATGTGGATTTTTTTTCCATCGTAAGAGGAAATGGAAAATATTCTTCAGTTCCAGAGCAACTAAGGAGGATATTAAACATCTGCAAAAGAAAAAAATTATAGTCTACAGGACTGTATAATTTATACACAGACACCTGAGGAGCTGGCCAGATAGACCTCTTGTCTGTTGAAATTCAGTTTTAATAAATCTTGGAACAGCTGTGCGCTGTTCCAAGAGACAGGATGATTGTTAATGTTACATCAGTATTCCAAAAACAGGGATGGTGGCTCAAAGTGGTATATATTGGTCATCCTGATGTTAAGTCACAGATATATAAATATTCAGTAGTGAAGACTCAAAATAAATTACAGCTATTAAAGAGTTGGATATCAACCACAGCGTAAGTGCCAATAAAGATTCTTTTTCATAGGAAATAGGCCTTTTAAAGTGAAACTGATTTTTGTTTTGGTTTTAAACTGTATTTTCTAAGATAATGTATGTTTAAGAAAAGTACAAAATATAATTTGGTAAGAAATTTGGCTTTGGTAAGAAATTTGGCAGTATACCAGTGCATTCTGATAAAGATCAATATTGTATATGAACAGCAAAGGAACAGTGCAATAATAGTCTGGGAAGTGATTTTTTTAAACAGATGCCAGTGATAAATTGTCCCCGTAGAGTCATAACTGTATATGAATGCCTGTAGTGGGATTTTACATAGAGCTGTACTAATCCTGATTTTTTTTTAACATTTGAATCAGTGATGTTGAAGTAAATACAAAGAGCTGATGAAATTGGCAGACCATATAGAGATACATAGCATGGTAAATTAGAGTAAGGCTGTGGCTGTGTCCCTAGCACCCTCAGAAAATATAGTTTGCCACAGTGCAAAGCTAAGAACATGAAATTCAGGCCAAGCTTACGGAGTGGTGAACTTTCACTGCAAAATCATGTTCTGAAAATGATTTAAAGGTCACAATGTGAAAGCATCAAGCATCACACCAAAAACTGCTGCTGTGATGCTCAGTAAAAATGTCATTTTCAGTACTCACAGTCAGGGAGACAAGTTCATTTTCTTACAGAACACTGGTGAAACTTGATTCTGAAATGCTACTAACAATTCCAGGTTCTCTGGTTTAAAATAAATTTATGGGAAAATGGAATAGATGCAAAAACCCTTTCACAGCAGAGATTTAAGGAAGGTGCAGGAATGACTTCAGAGTTATACATAAGACCTAAGACATGATACCATTTTAAGCACCCTTTTGAAGAGAAAATAATAGTAGGGGACTTAATTTAAATTTAATGAACTAGGGAAAACCACAGCAAAAGCCAGTTTCTAGAAACTGAAGTCATACAGATTCAAATGGAACATTAGGCACAAATTTTTAACAGTGAAGCTGATTAACCACTGGATTAAGCTAATAAAGCAGTGGTAGATTTTCCACCTCTCTGTTTCTTGGATTCAAGCCTAGCTAAATTGCTGGAAAATGTGTTTAGCCAAACACAGGATAGCACAATAAAAGAGGAACTGGGTGATACAGCTGTGAAATGGTCTGTGAAATACTAGGGATTCAAACTGGATGATCTAATACTCCCTTCTCATTTTAAACTCTGTAAACCACCTTCAGTTCAACTATGGGTACCATAAATTTTACTTTTGATAGCACTCAGGTTACTAATATCAAGGATCATAGAGCTCAGACACACTAGCTAGAATAATTTGCAAAACTATTTATTGTTTAAATATACAGCAAACCAAGTCTAGTAGAAAGATGTTTTGCAGTTATTTCTTTCTCTTTTCCTGTATTCTGGGGAAGGATCATTTCTCCATTATATGGGGTTGTCTCTTCCTCACTGTGGCAAAGAGAAACTTCTTTTCCACATTTTCCCTTATTACTTCTGAGTTGTTCCCTGTGTTCACTCACAGAAGTTTCCTTCAGCAAGACTGCTGCCTGTATTATCCTTTCAAGAGCATTGAGAGGGGGAGAGCTGAGATTTGACAGTTCAGTATCTCCTTATATGTGGGGACAGGCTCAATGCTGTTGTAGCAGTAATGCACTTCTGTGCAAGTACTGGGGCCTTCTTCAGGGTTTTCAGATTTCTTCACATTGGACACCAGATTGGGAGTTTTTACCTTCTTGTGTATCAGTCTGTTGGAGCAAAGCATACCTCCTGCTGCACTTCAGGTAATGCTGCTACTTCATGCTTCAAAAGAGGCTGAGCAAAGAAAGGCCTTGCAGCTTCATACACATGAAGCTACAATTCAATTCAATACAATTCAATTCAGTACAATTACATACTTGAAACGGTGCCCGCAATGCTCCTACCTGAATGATCTTAGAAAGAGGAAGGCTTTCTTACAGACAAGTTGCCACTGCAGTGACTGTAGTCACACCAGTAGGTTGAGACCATGGCAGTACAACCAGGATGAGAGACAAGTCTTGCAGATCATGTGGGAAAGTAGAAGAAACAGGCAACATTTTCTGTGTCCACCCTTCCTAAAATTTTCAGCATTGCAAGCAGGGCAACCCCATGACACTGCCAGTTCTGGCAGCCTTAACCATGGAGGAACAAAGCAGTCTCAGAGCAAAGGTCACTTTCTGAAGATTTTTATACCACAAGTTCCGTTCCCTCCTGAAAGCAGCATTTCAGTTTGCTCTTTCCATGTATATACCAACAGAAGGGCTTCCCAACAGAAGGGCCTGTCTGAGGAGTTTATAGTTGGCAGGAACCAGGAAGTGTAACATACATTAACACAATTCTCTGTCCCCTGCAGCCTGTCATTTCTAACTTTCAAAGCCATCCTGTGACTTCTGATCCAGATGCAAGAAATTGGACAAAATTATGCTTCAAAAAATTCCGACCTGAGCTTTGCCATTGGAGGTTTTGTATGAAATCTAATTATTTTCTAGTCCTATTATCTGATAAGATCCATACTAATAGTCATGCAAAGAAATGAATACATTCCAAAATTAAAGATTGAAAGCTTCTAGTTTGAGGAAAACTTTCTACAGATCTGGCTGTGAATATTTGAGGTTATTTGTAGAAAAGACACCTTTACTTCAGAGAGAAGAGGTAAAGGTTGAGAAGGGAGGGGTGAAGCATGAGCCATCAAGAAAAATTTCTTGAAAAGAAAATGTGTTAAATTCTCACTTCCCATTCTCATGTGGGTGAGGTATGTTTTACCTACTGGATCATGTTCTGTCTGGTACTTACCCAGAAATACTTGTGGCACACAGACTGTCTCTGTCATTTGCCTTGCCACAACTACCAAGAATTTCAGAATCATCAACTGGCATTGCCAAGAATCGTCTTCAGAAAAAGACATAAAATAAAATTATCTAAATAAGCTAAAGCCAATGATGTACAGCTGGAAACCTGTTTGTTAAATGGCTGAAGGCAAAAAAACCTGTCTCATAGGTCAACCTTTCTCACCCCTCTCAAAACACAGTAATAAAAGGCTCAGTTAGAGAAATGGAAATGTGAGAATAACAAGGGACTGTTTCTCTCCTTCTCCTGCTGAGTAGAGTATGCCTCTCTCAGAGATTGTGGGGTCAGGAAGTAAGCTACAATACAGTAAAGAAGGAAGGCCATGCACAGCCATATGTGACCAGAGACTCTACCAATGCTGATTTCGTTCAATAGGATTCATTTCCTTTCTTTCCCATCTCATTCTTGCAAGGTTTAGAGTGTGTTACTTAAATAACAAATCCTTGGCTCAAATGAACTTCTTGATTCAAAGATAAGGGAGTTAGGTTTGTCTTCAGACAATTCCATGAGATTCTGCAGTATTTATATGGAAATGTTGCCAATTTTTTCAGAAAAGGCGATTTTAAAACTGTGCTGCAGGATCCTGATAGAGCCATGATAGTTTAGTTTAGAGAGTCTAGATGTAGAATGACATGTGCTTAAGTGGATATATTGTTAAACCTTATTTTTTTTCCATTTTCTCCACAACAGATCTGTTCTGTAGATGAGGCCCAGGAATTTGAAGTTTTCCTTTCAGCACCAGCATCTCTGAATAACTTTACTAAATCAG
The DNA here is from genome assembly GCA_034783455.1 of Micropsitta finschii. NCBI lineage: Eukaryota > Metazoa > Chordata > Aves > Psittaciformes > Psittacidae > Micropsitta > Micropsitta finschii. The sequence goes on along the minus strand of JAVHNF010023959.1, from coordinate 4,550 downwards.
GTTTAAAATGGCACTGGCAATGTTATGGATCACCCATAGCTAGTTCTAAGTTAGTCCTCTCCCCTTTGTTTTTTTCTTTACTGGTCATTCTCAAAAGACACATTTATCTCTTTTATCTTGTTATCTCATTTATAACTGCTCTTTTTCCAGTTTTCTTATGTATGCTGTAAAAATTCTCATCTTTTCTCTCTAAAGCTCTGATAACATGACCAGGGCAGTTCTGATTTTGCTCTTATTCAGTTGATGCTAATCTGCCTCTGTTCATACTCATTTTCTTGTTTTCCTGATTAAAATTCTGCCTGTCATGACTTGAAATTCAAACCCTAATTACCTGTCAAGGCCATGAAAACTCTGAGAAGAAACCTCTTTACAGGCCTGTCCTCCTCCAAATGGTGCCATATATTTGTGTTGAGTCCAACCAAATCTGTATGGAAAACACTGAGCTAAGAGAACTGCTTTAGTATTCAAAGGCCTTTTGCTGAATCGAAATTAAATCTTGATCTTTGTAATTATAAAATGTGGAAGTAGTTTGTCCCAAATGAAAACCTGGAATTGCAGGAGGAGCCTTATAGGCTGGTAGCTAACAGTGGCAGGAAGTGGTCCCCTAACAAGTCCCAGCTTCCATGCCAGGTAATTAAAGCTCCTTAGGAGACTGTCCCCTTCTGAGAACTATAAAGTCTTAATCTAGATCATCTGGCCCAGTAAGTTATGAAATACTTCTCAAATGCTGGCTCTTGGAAGTGTCATAGCCTTGGAACCTTTGGAAGCCTTGGAAGTGTCAAAGTGCAATAAATGCTGGCAAGAAAAGCATGAGGCTGATCAAAGCATTATTTCTAATAAAAGCTCTCATTTAAAACATTTCCTTAAGGTTCAGTAGGAGGCAGCATTCTTTCTATGAGTTATGATCATATGTGTGACTTCTTTGCAGCTTGAGTATCTATCTTTGCTGCTCTTGCATTTGGTATGCCAAGATCAGTTCATACCTTATTGGTGCTAAGGGATAATCTAGGCTATTTCCTTGTTATTTCTCTAATATTTTAATCAATTATTAATTGTTCTCAGTTTTTTTAAGCAACAAAGCAACTAGTGTATTAAAAATTATTAGGAAAGCAACAGCAAACTAAACAGAAAATAATATGCACAGTGTGTCTCTTGTATGTGCTCAGTACAGTTCTAGTTCTTTTGTCTCAAGGGTGATAGCAAAACTGGAAAAAAATACAGACATGAGTGATAAGGACGATCAAAGATACAGAACTCTGGAACTATGATAATAAATAGACAAGTGAGTAGACTGACAGAGATAACTGGGAGGATAGAAAGGTCTAGGAAAATGAGTGGCTAGAAAAGACAATTATAAATTGTTGTTAGAAGCTATCTCATCCAGTACAAAACCAAGAGAACTTCAAATGAAACTAGCTGATGACTAGCAAACAAAAGAGGTGAATTTTCATACAGTATTCAGCCAAGCTGTGGAAATTTTCACTGCAGAAAGTTATGGATGCTACAAGCTTACGTAATTCAGAAGGTGACTGGACAAATCCATAAAAGAAAACTTCAACCAACGTAAAATATCGATGTATTTTGTTATGTGCAATAGTAATATATTACAGCATGCAATGTGTGTTTTAAGTACCCATTCTGTACACCATAACTGTATTAAACAATTGCATAATACAGTTGCAATCCACATAGTGACAATTTCTCTGACTCAGGAAGTCCTTG
>JAVHNF010023955.1:0-14350 GCA_034783455.1 Micropsitta finschii | reverse complement strand
GATGCAGGGACTGTGAGAATGAAGACCTTGGGCCCACTGTAGGAGAGGATCAGTTTTGAGATCATCTTAGGAACCTGAACGTGTCCAAGAGCAAGTGTCCTACACCTGGGCTTGGAGCAACCTGCTCTAGCGTGAGGCATCCCTGCCCATGGCAGGGGGTTGGAACCCTATGATCTTAAGGTCCTTTCCAACCCAAACCATCCTATGCTTCTATGAATTCTTTTGTCTGTGCTCTTCCTGGCTAATACACAACATAGCATCCTGTGCACAGCCCATTCAGTTCAATGGCAAGACAGCAAGACTCACGAAGGATACTATCAGAACAATAATCACTTTTAAAGCGGTTGTAAAGATCTTCTAGTCACTAAGGGCGCAAGGAGAAGCAAAAGGAGGTTAATGAAACTTCAAGAACTGTTTGTGTTCAGTGAGGTTACTTTGACTTGAGTTCCTGAGAGCAGGTAAGGTGGAAAAGAAGATATTGGGAAGGCAGATGACATTTAAAAGAAGCAGTATTAAAGTTCTCCATTACAAGAATAAAGACTATTTTGTCAACAGTAAACACATTCATCTTCATCTGGGAGACACAACTGATAGCTCCTGTTACCCGAGAGAATTATAAACCTCAGCTACTCTGTGCACCTACAGAACAATTCGCGACCATGCATCAATATTTAGGTTGCCGGTTTTGGAACAAACTCATCACCAACTATGAGTTTCAGAAACAAATGTTAGAATGGGAACAGAGCTGCTTTAATCACAAATTGCTTTCTGAACACATTCACCAGCCTCATTTCAAACCGTTTGAGCACCTGAGCTTCCATTTCCCCTTCCTGGATAATATTTACCAACCGAGCGGCAGCCAGCTATGCTGGGTAACTTTCCCCTGCTGTGCATTGTTCATCTTCTCCTTTTCTGCTCATTCTTTAGATGACATGAGGGTATTTTTCTCTCTACATGCTTGAAACCCATCCACAATCCTCAGCTGCCACATCCTTTCATAATCTTGCTAATATTCAAACAGGCACTAATGTTGCTGTGCTCCAGTAAGAGACTTGGTCAACAGTTCCAAAAAAGCAAGAGTACCAGGGGAAAATGATGGGGAATTACAGAGCCAGTAACATGGTACTGAAAACCCCTCACTTGGTTGGTTGGCAGACCATAATACTTAACGTTTACAACTCTTGCTTTATTTTCAATGGCATTTTACTTAAGCGAAGTGGGAAGTGTAGCTTCTGAAGCAAGAGCTGAAGCCTCAGAACAGAGAGTGAGTGATCCCGTACTTAACATCACTACTCAGAGCTCTGATCACTCACTGTTTTACTACAAACACCTTCTGCAACCTTAGTCAAGTTGCTTAGGGGGAGGTTTTGTGGCTTAATCCCCCATCTTTGAGATAAGCATGACTTAGCCTCCCTATCTCACCAGCACACAGTGAGGATAAATACATTAAAGAAGAATTCATGTATCACAATATAGTGATAGGAGTTCAATACCCTGAATAGGGAGTAATTTATCTTTTTGTCTCCTGGATCAAGTACAGTTTCTAGGTGTGTGCAACAGGAAAAGCCTTATCTATTAACACATAGAGAAAGCAAACCATCTCCAGCCCTGCACTCCTGTATACGAAACCATGAACACGTGGAGGTGTAGAGTGGAAACACTGAAGTAGAAAAGAACAGAGTTTTCCTTTACTGCAACAGGCTTAGGACAGGGAGAGGAACCACGAGCTAAACAAAGAAATCTGTTCATTCCAGGAGAATAAAGCAGAAAGCACAACAAGCCCAAACAAACGTACATCAGGTTCGTACATAAACTAGATATAGAAGTATTTAGACACGCACATTTTCACAGACCTCCTTCCAGTTATCTTGTATAAAGAATACACTGTGATTTATTAGCATATGAATTATATACTGTTCCCAGGATGAAACCTCCATATTTCTTACTCCAGGCTACCCTCCCCATAAACCAGCTTTATTAGAGTTTAACAATGTTAGGGGAAAAAGTGAAGGTAGTGTCTATAGTGGGAGGTGTTACTGTCCACGGCAGGGGGGTTGGAACTGGATGATCTTAAGGCCCTTTCCAACCCATTCCATGATTCTATAGCTCCCGTTAAAAAGCCAGTCCTATGTTTCCTAGCCATTACAGAGCAATTTGCTTATAAAAATGAGTTTTCACCAAATATTCAAAATTACAGATTTAGTCAGAGTCCCAGAGAAAAAAAGTCAAACTTGTAAACTGTGCAGATTATACATCCAATAAAACATTTCTTGGTGCACAATGTATACCGCTAACCGTGTTGACTACTTTTCACCAAGGTGCCAGAGGAATGAGGAATCGACCTGTGTAGAATATAAAACAGGCTTTCTCCAAGTCCTAGAGCTAGTTCATGAGCATACAAACCAGACTGTATGCAGAGCTGTAGTATAGAAATTCTTCAGTGAAGAAGACACTGGAGCTGAATACCTGACAGCAGAACAAAACAGAGAACAGAATTAAAGCCGTGCAGCTGAGGTGCTGCATGCAAATGCAGGGAGACCTGAATTAGTAATGTTGGAGATCTAGCTACAGCAGACAGTGGCTGTGTCTATGAACGTTTTAATGCCATCCTAGTCTAAGGACTACCAAGTAACTCAGCCAGATGGAATTCTGGAAGTTCAGGGAACATGGGGTCTAAAAACCTCTTTGGCTTCCTACAAGCGAGTGAATAGTTGAATAGCCTCCTCCTCTGCAACTCCATCAACCGGCCTGTGAAAATCACACATGTGGTTTGAGGTGCACGTTCTTGTTTCCAGCGTTAATCAGAATCACAGCCAACCCCCCACTGCCTATCATTTATTCTTTCTCAAAATGCACATGAATATTCATCTTAACTGCAACTACAGGGCACCAGACAGCGGCAATGCTATAAAAGGGAAAAATGAGTCAAAATCCTCTAGTTACTGTGCACCTTAATGCTGTGACTTCAAATGCACCTCTTTGGCACCGTACTCCTTGTCCTCTGCATTTTGAGATGACCTTTACCACCTCCTAATGGGACTTAGGCTATTACTCGGGCTGTGGGCTGCGCAAAGCTCTGCATAGAAGGTGTTTCTGCCCTGCCCATTCCCAAATCCCCATGGTTAAAAGAATAAAAACACCAATAATATGGTGTGAGGGCGTTCATCTTTCTCTCTCTTTTAGCTTTTTCCTCACCAGTCCTTCCCACAGACCACACCAGCCTTAGGAATGTGACTACAGCCAAAATACGTTCTGCCTTGCTCTCCGCAGCCCTCCTCCTCAAAGCACCATGGTGCTGAAGACTGGGCAGGGAAAGCAGCTCCCTCATAAGGCTTGGGAGTTAACAGCTTAGCCATCTTTCTCCTCTCACCCTAACTGGCTGCACGGCTTGATACTGAGTACCGCAGATTCTGATACTGAATACCACAGATTTTGATACTAAATACCACAGATTTTACTATTAAAACCCACAGATTTGCCAATAAAAGTATGCCGAATATTTCAGGACTAAGCAGTCCTAGAGAAACTGGTCCCTAAATTACACTGCTTCACACTGAAAGAATGATTACACCAGGTAATGTCAGAAAGCCCCTGGAGAAACGTGCTTGCTTTCTTACTCCAGCCACTTTCTGAAGGAGAGGACAGAACTGGTGGGATTGACTGGAAAACTCAGGTTAGGTGTTCTCTTCTGTTCTTACAGTCACTGTGGTTTTAAATGCTCACTCTGACAGCACTTGGTACCTGCTCATTCCAGAATCCCTTTTGATTTAGACTGAAGCAGCAGGATTATGCCATCAGCCAGCATGAACTCGATACAAAACACTGCTATTGTCTGCATGCTCCTGGTGTGCGAGGCAGGAGAGGGGAGCACAGGTACAGCTTGATGAGAAGAGCTCTAATCCAACATCTTTCTGCTTAGAGAGACTAACAGCTTGGAATCCCACCGAGGACTGCAGGGCTGGATCCAAAAGACTGGAAGTCTCAAAGTTTAGGTTCCTAAATCAATGTCTGAGATGCCTAAAACCCAACCATCTTGTGAAATACAGACTGTGAGAAAGCTTTCCTGAGGCCAGTCAGAACTCCAGTGCGTTCAGTATTTCTGGATGCACTTTGGCACCTAACTCCCAAATTCCTGGGTTTAGAAATCCTGGACTAGAACCAAACCCATTGTGACATTTCAATGCAGTGCAGAGCAGAAAAAGGTTACTGCTGTGGATAGAGATGCTGGGGGATAAAGATGGGCAAGCATAGGAAATAGACAGCTTGTTCCACACGCAAAGCAGAAGGCATAAGAATACCATCTAGAATAAAGATCAAAGATTCACGATGGTTCAGCCATGCACGGCTGTGGAAGGCACAAAGGGTTTATAAAAGAATAAATGAAATATTAGGCAGCTGGAGCCTAAAGGGTACGGAGCTCCCCAGAGAAAGGCTCTGTTGTTGTCGTCTTTGGTTTTGAGCATGTTTCCTTCATAAGGCTTGGTCGGAGGCTCCATTATGTTTTCCAGGTAGAGATTTTATCACTGGGGAATGAGTGATATTTTCCTTATTCCCCTGACTGCAAGGGCCAAAACCTGATGTTCAGTTAAACCATGGCCAGACCTGTGCTAGTAAACAACACTCCACAACTCTTGTCTTTAACAAACTAATTCAGGCCACCAGCAGGAAGAGCTTTCATTGCCACCCTCCATAAAATCTGTCTTTCACCCCACTCATTTCCCAGTGGAAAGGAAACCAACAGCTGAGCTATTCTTTTTCTTCACCTTTCCTCTATATTCTTTCTCACTTAGATTTTACTCTCTGAAGATCAAAGCTTACTGCCCATTTCCATATAAAAGTACAGTGAGGCGGAGCTTTACAGAATAGATGCTCACTGACACGAAACAATTTACCATCAATAAATGCCTTTAGCAAGGTGTTTTCTTCCTCAGCTCCTGCACAGCTTCCTTCCTAGCCACAAACAGTACTTAAGTGTGTGGCACCTCATCTTCTCATCCATATGGTACTGGTGCAGCCAAGTGAGCTGAGCTGGTCTCAGTAAGAAGCGCTTTAGTAAGCGGTGTGATTTTACTTGTCTGGTTTGTTTCAGTCTCTCAAGAAGTGATAACAGAAATGAGTTATCCAAATAAAAACAATAATAAAATCAGTATTTGGAGTCAAATTCTCATACTTACTTATTTTAGGCTGCTCATCTGAAGCTACAGGTATGGCTGCATGGACTGAAGTCCATATGCACCCAGAAACACAGTTCACTTTTGAGACCATGTTCTCTAGGGAGCATTAGCAGTAGATGCCAGAGATCTGTGGCAAAGAGCTCATTAGTTTAAAGCCTGAGAAAAAAACTCATATGGGAATATGTAAGGAAACGCAAAGGCAGAAGACAAGGCTTCCTTTTACTAGGAAAAGAGACAATCCACCACCATAAAAACACCCCTTCTCTTCATGGGAATGCAGCCAGGAAGCTCTCTGCCACAGCTCCCAGTGAGGTTCAGAGCTCCCTACTGGGGACATCGCTACCAGAAGCAACAGTTCATTCCCCACGGTTTATTCAATGCAGCAAAAGCCTGTTACTTTTATCATTATCCCTTTTGTTCTTTAAAGTAGCATAAACCTGCAGAGATTAGTGCGAAAGTTGTAAAAGTATTATATAAAATGTTCTTCTTTGGAAAAACAAGCATCCGGCCTCAGGGAAGACCTGAGTGAGAGCAATGGAAACAGACACCTGCCAGGCTTGCACACAGCTTTCTTTAAAGATCTATCCAAATAACTATAAGAATCATCTTTAAATTACTATTAAACACAGCAGAATTGCTTCTGTTCTCAAATAACTATTTTTCATGATGTTAAACAGTACAATAACCTGGATAGCTCTTACCTGTCTAACTGATGAGATGGTGATATGTCATTTATTATTGAGAATGTAAACGGTTGGTTTTACAAGCCCCAGTTTCCCAGTTAATCTCAGTTCAGGATACCAGTCTTCATTTGATTCCTACCATATGAAGACAACACAGCTATTAGGGCAGATTTTACATCTGCAACATACTGAACTGCAACATTCTTGGTATATTTAAGTCTTTGCTCAGAGAAGCTTTCCATAGTAATACAGAAAGTACATATTTTTTCCAGAAAGGATGGTGATACACACACATATATATAGATTACATATCTATTTATATGTTTAGATAGGTGGATAAATACATATCTATTTATGTATTTCTACATTAAAAAAACGATATTAAAGAGCTCCATTAAGGGCAATGATACATTTACACCTGAAGAGTCTAACAAACATCCTGCTAAAACTCAGGGCAGGGCTCAGGATGAAAACAAAGGATAAATGATACACAAGAACTGAAAAACAGCTTAAGGAGAAGTAGATAATTCTCACTTTTCATGGAAGACATGGTGATTCTTTTTCCATACAACTGACTCAGAATAGGTGACTTCAGGTACCTTGTTAAAAACAGACGAGAAAAACACTGGATGTTGTTGACAGATGCACATACTGAATCTGATTCGAGCAGATGATGATACTCCAGCAGGGTAAATTAGCACAAGGAGTTATTTTCCTATAATTTAAAGAAGGTCTGTTATTTCTTGCTAAATTTACCATGAAATAGGCAGGCACGTATATACAAATGTAAATGCATCTGACAACACCAAGAGCAAGGTTCTACTACGCTACTACGGCGAGGTTCAGAGTGGATGACCTGCTACTCCAGCTGCTTGCCCATATTCAAACAGCAATTTAAAGCATGGGAATAAACAAAAGCAAGTGAATAGCTAAAAGTACAAGTGAATAGCTAAAAGTACATGTTCTCACTACTCTGTACAGATCCTGGTCATGCACGTGCATACTCTGCACTACCAAATGAAAAGCGACCATGGTTCACCCTCAGTTTTGACTTTGCCGCGTACAGTTCCATGCTACCGCTCTGAGACACGAGACAGATGGGATAGAGAGATCTGAAGTGTTACAAATAAAACCTAAAACTGAACTTTTAAATATTCATTCTGAACTCTAAAGAGAGCCGTGGCTTTTGTGTGCTACAGATGGCTTGGAAATGCAGTGCAAACAAAGGACCGATTTCTGAATACTCATAGCTGCTCTACTAGAATAGCTGGAGGCCCAAAACTCCAGGGGTTTGAGATGATTCAACTCGATCCTCTTACCTGCCAAATTTCATCAAAGCAACATTGCTTTTACCATCTTATAGGGATGAAAGAAGTATGAATAGGGTAGGTTTTTTAATGAAATGTGGCCTGCCTAAGCTTGAACAAAAAATTACAATATGAATGGGAAGTGCAAGGTAAAGGGAAAACTGTCTTTTTAGCATCGTAGAAGGTGAAATCTGTGCTTTTTATAGATTGAAAGATTAGACAGAAATATTTTGTGTATTTGGCTAAATGAAGGAAATAAAATGAAAAACAAGCATAATAAAAAATCCCTGCAGTCATAATCAATGAAGAACTGCTGACTGATTGTCAAGTATGGCCTTAGGTTTAAATCTAAGAGAGACACATGTGTTTCTTTGTAAGGTAGCAGGGCACGACCTCATCAATCAGAGATTATCCTCTGCATAATAGTTTATGGAAAGACACCACTAAAGCCAGCTCCTCATCTGCCTTGGCACAGAGGGAAGCTGATACAAATACAGCTGGAAAGGGACTGATCCCAAGTTATACTGCTGCTAAGGCCATTCACTGCTGCATTTACATAGCAGTACAACAAGCATTGTCTGATGCCATTAGTCTGGTCTAGACTCTAAAGCTTTTGGCTTTATACCCTGGGATGCATACAGAGAGACAACCTGGCTCACCATTGCCACGGTGCTTCTCCATGATGCTGAGGAACTAGCTGCTGCCTTTGTCAAGATGAGAGAGCAGGATGTTGTGAATAAAATGATGGGAGTTGGGGCAAGCATCTGAATTGCTTCCAAGAGAGGAAGAGTGGCAACTTATGGCAGGGAACCAGCCTGTCACTTCTGGGAATGGCCCAGGTGAGAGGTGCAGACCTGCAACCTTGCTGGAGAGACACAGCACCCTGCACCACTAGCAAGACTTGAGGACCAGGGCCTCCCATTCAGCTGCTGGATCCATATCTATCCAAGTGCAAGCAGGGACTGCAGTCTGAAAAAGTGGCCTGCCCTCTGTTTGAAGATAAGGCAAAACAGCAGCACATGATCAGAGGGGAAAAGGCAGGATCCTGCAGGACCCCAGCAGAAAGAAGAGCTTTGCCCTGTCCTTTTGAGAGTAACTGCTTTCCAGGATGGAGCATCCCAACAGGATACTTAAATGCTTCGGCACAGTACAATATTCAGAGATAAAACCAAACAATTTTTGATGAAATTTGCCTCCAATAGAAACATCTTTATTGCCCTGGGCTAATGGGTACGTTAGCTAGAGACCACAGTTCAGCTTCTAGAGCCACTTTATGTGATACGGAAAAAACCCTAAAATCCATAGGGACCTTGTCTGGTAGTCCTCTGAAACATAAAATGTAGTTTTAAGCTACAGCTCATCATGGTAATAGGCTATCAGCTATTCTCCTAAACCCTCAGATTCACTGCTGTCAGCCTAGGCAGAACCAGACAACCTGACTGAATCACCTCCTGGTGACTCACTGGACTGTGCCCCTTCGTTTTGAACCTATATAAATCCTAATTATCTTTAATCCTTTACTAGAACACTGCCAAAATGATTGCTGCCCCTACGACATACACATGCGGATGCTGATAGGCACAGTGCCATGGGGCATCTTTCCCTGGGGGCTCTGCTGTTCGCAGGGCTTGGCAGAGGGTACCACCACCTCTCTTAGCTTCTCCTCCTCGTCTTTGGGAGGAGCAGCAAGTGTTATAGCCAGGTTATAGTCTCGTTCTATAAGGCAGCTTGTGTTCTGATAGCTTAAACCTAGCCCCAAGATGAGTTTGGTTGTCCCTACAGCTGTGCATTTGAATGCTTACACAACCTGCGAGCCCTCCTCCGGGAGGCGGTTTCCTTAGGGATACCCTGATCTGTCCCCCCACCATCCCATGCCCACTTCTCGACTGCCTCTGCCCATCTCATCTGATGGAAATGGGGTTTCCCCTTGTCTCTCTTCCCTCCAGGGTACTGCCACCACCAGCCTAAATATGCATCCCCAGGCTTGCCCATTACTAAGAAAGTCCCTCAAATGACAAGACTAGCTTTAAAAAGATGAGCTGATTGCAGTCATCCAAATACTGCTCAGAATGCAGTTTTGGCTCTGTTGTTCATTCCTCTGCTGTGGAGAGGGGAAGCCTGGCTCTCCATACAACACAAAGCATTCAGTGAGAACGAGGGTGAAGGATGAGTTATTTCTGTTGGTCTGTTGCCTTCTCTCAAGTCTGCAATATAACAATTCACACATTCACATCACAAGAGGTGGCAGGACTGTCACCAGTCTGCTGCCTAATGCCTCATGTTCACAGTAACAAAGACCTATCCCCTGCCAGCTCCTGCTGCAGGCAGGCTGGGACCAGGGATACCACAGGGATAAGTGCTGCCCTGTCTCCTTACCTTCATCTAGAGACAAAGCCATAGAACAACAGTATCACAGAATGGTTCGGGTAGCAAGGGACCTTCAAAGCTCATCCAGTCCAACCCCCTGCAATAAGCAACGGCATCTTCAACTAGATCAGGTTGCCCAGAATCACATCCAGCCACATTCCAGGGGTGCAACATGCACCCCATGCTGCCATGGCTGCAAAAGCACTGCCTCTGCCCCAGTTTATTTGTTTCTGATGGTAAACTGGGAACTGGCACATAGTGCCATAAGTGGCAGATACACACAGAGGGTAGGTTCACTCTGTATTCATGGAGCACTCCCTAAGGAAAGGATGCTCCAGTTGCTCAACTTGTCTTAACATGGGTGTTTAAGCAGGACCCGTGCTTATAAAGAATCTGGAGGCTCTCCAGAAGTCAGATCACTAGATAAAGTATAACTATGTCTTAATGGCATTATCATTCTTTTCCATTCCCATCCAGAAGCTAGGGCTTACCAGCATCTCATCACTCTTCATTCCCAGCTCTGCTCCATATGCAGTTTTCATTCCTGTCATGAAAATAAACAAACTGGAGACAACTCATCCTGCTTCCTTTAATATCCCAGTTCCCTGGCCTATGAAAGACTGCCTGCATCACTGTGTATTTCTGCCCAAGCCTTAACACTTAACTCTCCCCCAGGAATTCCATGTTACTGGGGCAGGAAGCGCCGCACAAGCAGGCCCCTCACTGTGGTCAATTATAGACCGTATCACTGATGCTGGGAGACCAAGGGGATAAACATGGCCCTAGCTGCTTCCTATGGCATCATGGCCACCTTAAATGGCCACAATCTACTTTAATTGGAGGAACTCACTTTTGATTTGCCATTTTCAGTGTGAGCGGGTTGCAAACTCGTGGCTGAGCATTTCTACGAAGATAATTACAGATGGCAAGACAGGAAAACTTTGTGAAACATCCCCTCTTGAATGCGTGCCTGAATCCATTTACAACTGTTGCTGCTTTAAACACTTCAGGCAGAATAAGTGGATGGCACTAAACAGCTTAGCTGCAATTATTATGGAATGTCTGAGGTATAATTTCCCCTGCGGTTTTGTTAGGCGTACAAAATTCATAATTCTGATTTGTGGCAGGTACTTATTACCCATCGCAGGTGGAGATATGCAAATATTATTCTAGTAGGGGTGAGCAGCCTTTATTGCAGCATTCAGCTATTAACGAGATTTGTGAGCCTGGTACTCTGGGGCCATTTAATTAATTAGATGGTACAGATAAAATAGAGATTGTTTTGTAGGCTACACCATTCCAGTTCGAGAAGGTGTAAAATGGGACTAAATGAACTCAGTGGGGATGGATTCATTGCTTCGTGTATGACGCAGGGTACAGGCAAATGCCGCTTGTTATTCTTGCCTGTAGTGATTTTGCCTATAGTAAAGCATGGAACCCTCGCACTGTGGGGAAGAGATGCTATTTATTTGTCATTATTATTAAGACTGCCTATCAGTTATCCTCTTTATACAAATCGCTGGCATGCCTCAGACAAGGAAAGAGCCAGGCATGTTCTTTCCTGAAAGCCAATATGTGCATGTTTCAGACTAAGCCCTTATTTTGAAGACTCGCAGATTTGGTAGGATATTATTGTCTCGAGGTCTGACACTTCTATTTTAAACCAATCATTTCCATGGGACAGATATGCTGAACTTGCTACAGGGGAATGAAGATGGAAGCTACAGCAGCACGTTAGTACCAGATTTTCAACTCATCCTATTAATTGGATCATTCATTTAGTTCTTTTCCTAATTATGATGCCTCCAGATTTCTGGAAAACCTGGAATTGGGGTGGAGGGGGGGGACCAACACACCTTCATGCCCCAAAGCGGCAGCTATAATGGCCACAATGGAATAATCAGCACTTACCAGGAGTTACAGAAAACTCCATGGTGAGACACTCACCCTACCCTTAAACGGAGGAACTAAAATGCACAAGACATGAGACTGGAAAATGTTAGCCAACTGTCAGCCTTTAAAGGCAGGCATTGACCATTACATTAGACTTAAATTGCAAGTAAAACACGATACTACACAATGACAGCACTCTAAACATTGAATGAAAACCAGTTCCTTTTGCTCAAGTAGGAGCATAATCAGCAAACACTCTTATTGGATTATTGAACGTATTTTGGGGTCCATTCCAGCTGTCCTTATTATCTCTAATACAAATGATTTTTACACTGCTATTTTGCCAAGCCCTGCTAGCTGTAGTGCTGCAAACACACCCCACTGCTTTGTGTCTGCTGGAGATTTACTGACAAATATGGTAAAGGGTACATAAAATATATGGCAATATAGAACTAGAGCCATGCTAGACAATGGAAACTAAGCATTTAGGAGCTATTGTACTGTTCCAGACACTGTAATTCAGAAACTCACATGTTCAAAACTAGATACATACCAGGATTTGCTCTGGTCACTTCCATGCAGAGTGGACAGAGCCAAGTTGCAGGCTGGAACGAGATCCGGGGATGACAGAGCCATCAAGGGCTCTGATGGAGATGGAACTGGACCAAGAGTACCTGACTGGGGTGAGCTTCTGGCAACGGGAAAAGGTCTGCAAAAAATATAAGGACTGAATTTTACGTTCAAAGGGAATGCTTCTGACTTTGGAGACATCCTGAGCGGAGAGGTGAGAACCTGGTCTCTTTGAATAGGGGGAGGAATGGCCTGGGAATCTGACTGCATAAACAAATAAGCTTAAAGTAGAAAGTAGAAAGTAGAAGCGGGTCAAAGGGAGAAGGCATCACTTGGGGGTTGAGGAAAAGGGCCAGTGGCATCTCGTGGGTGAACTGAACTGATCACAGAAGAAATGTGCTGGAGCTCCGTTTTTGGTATGAGAAGTCAATTGTGTTTGTGGTGACACAGAGGAGGCTGCAAACCCATGATGACGTAGGGGAAATAAAGCTGTGGGGAACTGAGTCTTTCCAGCAGAGGAAGAGCAGCAGGTCAGAGCACCAGCACTTCTTGGGTAACTTCATGTTTTGGCTGAGTGGTCAGCTCTGATTTGCACACTGAGGAACTTGGGGAATTGCGTCCTGATGCAATGGCAGTGCAAGAGATGTGCCCTCGTGTTGCACTCATGGCAGCTCCTGGGAACATGGCAGTAAGCAAACCCTGCAATAAGGCAAGCAATAGAGAGTGAAATAGCTCGTATGGAATAGGAGTACAGCGACCTGACTGTACTTCTGACAAACTGAATAGAAGCACAGGGACCAGAACTGCAGAAAATCTCAAGGACAAAAACCAATTTGGTTAAAATACAGGCTAAAAGACAGAGATACGTATGGAAGTATTTTAACAGAACTGTGAATAATACTTAAGATGTTCAAACACAGCAAGGCCAAGTTACCTACAGGCTTTTGACAACGCAGAAGAGAATCAAATTCACTTCAATCTCATCTCTCATCGTGCTTGCAGAACGTGGACTGCATCTGCTCCACAGAACATCAAAACACTTGGGGAAAAACATTCAGTCCAGATTTCCATGGAATGAATACACCAGAATAATATCCTGCATTTAAATACCTCTCACTGGATAAACAACGCCCCATGGGTAGAACCCATAAAAGGCCATTCCTGCAGAAGATGAAGTCTAGAAAGCAGTTTTAATTAAATCTAAGGACTTCATAAAAACCCAGGCACAGCAGCAGTGCTAACACGCAGTACCTCCACAACAGCCCTGAGCTACACAGCCCGAACCAGAGGAGGAATTCTAGCACGTAAGACTTGGTATATGTGCAAACACTTAGGTATGCATACACAAACACATCGTTAGCTCAAAATCGATGCACAAATGAGAGATGTGATCAGAGAATTGCATTTATGCATGGTGGCAAAGAGAGCACTGCCACGGGCCTAAGGCAGTTCCTGAGTTGCTGAGAAGAGCAGTGCTGCAGCAGGCAATTGATGCCTCTGAACAGAGAGGGAACTGCTGCCTGCTGCTAGGTGATTATCACCAGCATTTGTTCAGAATAATGTAAGGAAGCAACATTTTAGGTGGCACTATAATAGCTACCAAGCGTTTGCAAGGAATATATAATGGAGCAAAGTGCCTATCTGAGGAACCTCTGAGGGCAATGCTGGGCAAGCATCACTCATCCTCGGTGCTGTGGGAACCCAAACCCACATGCAGAAGCACTTAAGAACACATCCCCACACTGGGCAGCATGATAGGAGCAGGAGGGGACCAGGATCCACTGGGTACCGATTACGGTGAGAGCCTCAGTGATAGTCATGATCAGTGATGACTGATGCTTCAGTCATTGTGGTGCCACCGTACCAAAGTGCCCAGGACAAGTAGCGATGCCTGTTCTGGGTTCAGCTGAAAACCTACCCTGCCAGAACATTTAGCACTGCACTTCTGCATCACTGTGGATTACGGGAAGCACTGATAATGGTGCAGAAGTATGGGCCTTTCGGAAAGCACTGGAAATCACCCTAAAGCTCTATGTATACGGGATGAGCTAAACAAAAAGGGTATATTTGAGAAGAAACAAAAAACAGCAACAAAAAAAACATTCATTTGGGTGAAAAATCTAATCCAACAAGCAGCTTAACAGCCCAGCCCCATCAAACCACCGGTTTGCTGATGATTTCCCCTCTTTTCTGCCTCCTAACAGCAATGCTGATCCACATTAAGTGCTTTCTAAGTTATACATCCAGCCAGCACAGCCCAGTGGAGCTCCCCTGCCACAAAAGCATGGCAGGGCTGCAAAGAGGACTTGGGCAAGGTAAGATCAATCGGCACGCACTATGCAAGCATTCAAAAAGG
>JAVHNF010023954.1:11570-22168 GCA_034783455.1 Micropsitta finschii | reverse complement strand
CTGCCCATGGCAGGGGGTTGGAACTAGATGATCTTAAGGTCCTTTCCAACCCTAACTATTCTATGATTCTATGATCAATTTGCCATAGGAGAGCTGATCCAAGACAGTAACTTCAGAAAATGTTTTCTTGAAACAGGCTAATTCCTTGCTATGGCTGTTTATTCCATGAGGGTTCAACAAAACAGTGAGTTGTCATTAGCCCATTTATTTTAACTAGTTGTTCAAACACACCATAAATAATCCAATTAGTATATTCTGATTCAAGCAGGCCCACATAATGCTCTTAAAAAAAAAAAAAAAAAAGAGAGAGAAAGAAATAAAAGAAGAAGAGAGAGAATTCTGCCTGTAAACAGCACACTGAGTGAAGTGCTGTTTGGCTCTGATTTTGCAAGGATGACATTTGGATTGTTGTGAGCTCTCAAGAGTAGGGCATTGCAAAGTTTAACTTCTGGTAAAGTAAAATAACACCCTGATGGTCTCATGACTGAGAAAATGCCTCCTCACAGATTGCTCTGTCTTGTCCACCATGTTAATTTTGCAATCAATACCTGCAGTGGACCGCTCTGTCACTGGAACAAGCAGAGAGCAGGCAGTGTAATGGTTTGATCATGTTGAGCATAATCAGTTTCTTTGTAAAAAGAAACAGGTTCTCATTCAAGTTCTTATTTCATTTCCACACTGTTCATAGCAAAAAGCTATCTGCAGACTACATCTAGGCAGCAGCTTTCAAATTTGAATTGTAGAGCAAGTAAACAGCTTAGGAAAATCCAGCAACTGTTCGTGGGGTCTGTGATTGTCCTGTCCCTAGGATGAACAAAAGTAAATGAGCACCAAGGCCATGGAAAGGGCAATAAACTCACCCTGCCTTGCACTGCTTCAAATTTAACCCCTGAGAGCCAGTTTTGGATGCAGGACAGGAAGAGACCCTCCTGAATCAGTTGGGAGAGTCTGGTACCCTGCAGAGCCATTGCTTCTGTCCTCCTCTGCTTGTCTCATGGAACCCAGATCCACAAGGTCCCTAGGCCACCTCCCCATGGCCTCAGGATCATGTCAGCAGGAAGAGAGAAGAAATCTTCACCAGGGCAAGCAGTGAAGGTAAGGAGCTGGACAGAGGCTGAGTGTTGCCTCTGAGGCTCCACTCTGAGTGGAGAAATGAGCAACAAGAGGTCTCATATAGCTGCAGCTCCCAAGCCAGGGGTGTGCAGTACTCCCTAAGAGGTGCCATATAGTATTCCACAGGGTGTTTATTATGCACATGTACAAAGGAGGTTGTCTTTAAAGGATAATTATAGTGTTGGCTATGGAAGAAGAGGACGGGTGTGGGCTATTACAGAAGAGAAACTGGGACTCATATCAGAAGGCAGCGTCTGAGTCAGGCAGAATCTCTGTCTCTAAGGAGTATCACTGTGCTGGTTTTGTCTGGGATAGAGTTAATTTTATTCATAGTATCTGGTAGGCGGCTGTGTTTTGGATTTCTGCTAAAAAGAGTCTTGATACCACAGGGAAGTTTTAGTTACTGCTGAGCAGCGCTTACACAGAGCCAAAGCCTTTTCTACTCCTCACACCACCTCACCAGCAAGGAGGCTGGGGGTGCACAGAGTTGGAAGGGGACATAGCCAGGACAGCTGACCTTAGCTGACCAAAGGGATATTCTATGCCATGTGGTATCATGTCTAACATATAAAGCTAGGAGAAGAAGAAGGAAGGGGGGGACATTTGCAGTGATGATATTTGTGTTCCCAAGTAACCACTGTAAGCATGATGGAGCCCTGCTTTCCTGGAGATGGCTGAACGCCTACCTGCATATGGCAAGTGGTGAATGAAATTTTTGTTTTGCTTTGCTTGTGCACATGGCTTCTGCTTTACCTATTTAACTGTCTCTATCTCAATGCAGGAGTTCTCTCACTTTTATTCTTCCAATTCTCTCCCCTATCCCACCTTGGGGGGAGTGAAGAAGTGGCTATGTGGGGCTTAGTTCTGGCTTGGGTTAAACCACAGCAACCACTTAAATAATTAATGACAAAAAATTGCACTCCACTTACTGGAGGAGCAGAGAAATCAAAGCCTACAGAGCTATTGGACAGGGCTCCCTCTTAATGTCCTTGACACTGAAGGTAGGTCTACCAGCACAATGCGATACCACGTGGAGCTGCCCGAAATAACTGCACATAAGAACAAATATACTCACCACCACGGAGATCTCTGCTTTGCCTAATTAACACTGCTGAGAAGCAGAGCTGATTAACCTGGGCAGAGCGCCACAAAAACACTGCTATCCTGCTTCCAGCACTTCAGAGAACTCGTTAGTGCTGTCTTGGGCATCATTGCACAGAAACAAATTTGTGAATGAAGACCTGAAGAAGTGAAGCCATCTGATAAATGCTGTGTCTCTTTGTGGTCCTGAGTGGAAGTTGTCCAAAAAGTGGGAGGTGGGAAAGCACCCCCATTATGAATCTGAGTCATATGCTGCATGCAGATGTGAAAAAAGGAAGGCTTGCTCCCCCTGTTTCCCTTGGCATGAGCTGCCAGCAGGGTACTCCTGGAAATTATTTGCCACAACACATAGATCCGGGGTGCATGCTCCTTGTGCTTCGACACGAAAGCACAAAAGATCATCTGAGGTTTCCTGTATCACCAGAGGAAAAAGGCCCTAACAGACCACTTTGCTTTCCTAATGATGAACATTATCTAATAGCAATAGCTGACTTAAAAACAGAAACAAAGAAATATCATGTGTGCTCTCATTATAGCCACTGAAGTAGTTATGGTCCCATTTCATGGAAGGAATATGTAGGTGATAATAACCTTACTAAAATGAAATGAAATGGTCCTGTCACTAATTCTATTTAATGTTCTAACACCATCCAAATTAGATGTGCTTATTAGTTCATAACATTGCTGGTTATAATTTTTAATCTCAGATAAATCTCCCCACAATGAGGAACTAAAATAATGAGCTGGTAAGAAAACAACAAGCTTTGTAAATAAATATTCTTAATGACAATCATGAGGGTGACATGGTAGCAGAGTGCCCAATAATCTTGCCCTTCTGTGACTTCCTCTTAGCTATCTGCAGAATGCTTTCATATTTCCCTATTAATATCATGCAGTATCACTATTACTTTAAAGGAATTTTTTGGGAAATTAGGCTCTTCTGACATATTGCACTATCTCTTAAAGACTGTTGAGATTTCAGCATACTGTTATTCCATAGTAGCCCATCTGGACATCATTCAGAGATGAATAAGAGGGTGAAAAAAATCAGTCATATATGAAGATTATTTTTTTCAGTAAAGCAATACTGTCAACAACATCGATAGCTTTTTGTCACGATTTCAGTTGTATGAGTTCAGTTTGAATTTGGGGGTAGAGGGTTGATCCAGCCATGATTCCAGAGGAAAAAAAGTTTTCCTCATGTTTTTGTCTAAGAGAAAAGGGTGTATTTAGAAAGAGAAAGTGACCGTTCTATAGGAATAGTCCATTATGTGTAAAGGCAATAAATTAGTAAGAAGCTTAATGTTATTGACAAATATCACTAGCAACACATCAAAATAATCTTATCAAGAGGCATTTAGTACTTCCAGCAGCAACAAAAAGATACAGAAAACAAAACACAAGCTTTGACAGCAATGCTAAAAGCACTAGAATTTTTCAGGGTCACAAAAGAATTAAGAGATCATTTCCAAGGAAGAACATGTCAAACTCTTCAATATCATTACTCAAAACAGTATCTCTCAGTGATCAAACAGTAAAAAATATATTATTCTTTTGATTTTCAGTGAGCTCAACTACCCACAATATATCAGCATCAGCTATTTTTCTCATTTTCGAAAGAGGCAGCCAGTTCTCCAGGTAACATGTCAGAAAGCCACCGAGACATCAGATCTTCAAAAAGCTGCTGTTCACTGTAGTTAACTTCAACAAGATCCAAAAATTAGATTCTTCTCTAAAATTTCGTTAGAAAGGGTTCATTTACAGCTCAGAGAGATAAAGCAAGAGGCTTGTGTTGTATTGTCCTGTGGCTAAATTCCATCAGTATTTACAAATTACTTGTTCAGACAACTGACAGCACGGCATCTGTAGTGATCTATTTAAGTGAATTAAGATTTATAAGAAGTTGTATCTCTTCATAGGCCTAAGAGACTTAAAACAAGAGAAAGCTTTCAGTCGTACTCCCATGTCTCAGGTCAGTTGTTTCATGCTTCTGGAGCTGTATTTAGCTTTATAACCTTGCATTTTGGACTTAGAAAGGACTTGTGTCATATTTTTCAGACTTTCTTTGTAGGTTTCTCCACAGACTTCAATTTCTTTAACTCTAAAACCTAAAAAAATTTGTCCTTTAACTATGTTTCTGAGCATAATGACCACTTGGTCTGTCCTATCTGAATTGGATTACTATATTTGAATCTGATGGCAAGTCACGTATCTCTGCAGAAAACACCTGCCATCTTTCTTAATAAATGATGTCATGACAATGACATCAGTAACTTCAGACTCCTCATTTCAGTGCTCCTTATATCAATATCAAATCAATAAGGTCTGCAAATGCAGACTTGTGACTCATGAGATTTATTTCCAGCTCCAGGAAATGCAGGTCATGGAGTTCAAAAATAAAGTGCAAAACAGCTGGGGACAGAGTATTTTTGTTATGGGTAATAAAACACAGATCTCCTGGATCCTATTGACATAAAAGGGTTCCAAAAGACAGTAGACAAGAGAATGGAAGAAAAAAAATCACCAAAAACTATTAATAATATTTATGTCGCTTAGGTGCCTGAACCACATGTGGTTGTACATCTTCAGGCTTCTTATCCTATTCTACAGTTGCTATTGACCATTGGCAAACACAGGATGGGCAGCCAGATTCACCTCTGCTCTGACACAGCACTGCCACCTGCATGTCTTGAACTAAAAGAGAAAACAGCACAAATCCAGAGCGTGACTACTTGGGGGAAAGCTGCAAAGCCTCTTTCTTCCTTCAGAGTGACAAGAACGGTTTCAGCCACCTCAGCTGTCCTCTCCAGCCCTTGGTGGCTGCGTAACCATGCTGCTTCCTTTCACTCCAGAGGCTTTCAAGCAACCTACATGAGCTGCAAAGCAAATCAAGTACAAACTAGTTTTCAGTGATAGCCATAATTTAAAATAAAAACAGAACAAAAGCCCTGTCAGTCATAGCACATAAAAAGGAAGAAAAAAGATAAAGTCTCTGTGAAACCCACCAGCATCTCCATTTCAGCTCAGACTCTGTTGATGTGCATCAGGATAATATCCTTGAATAGATTCTGAATTGCTCATGACAAAGGTACATTTCTGCCTGTTGGTAGTTATTCTTGTCACTTATCCTGTCTCCCTGATCTCTCTATGCAACAAATGATGCCAGTCACTTGTCTGCCTCTTTCACAACAATTTCTGTCTTCTCTCAGACCATGCAAACAGGTTCATAAACAACTTTCAGAATATGTCTTTTTTTTTTTCTTTATTTTTTTTTTTTGTTTCAATCATTTTCTGCAGTCTGGGGACAAGACTTTAGGTACCAAGGCACATTTTTATTCCCTATGTACCAGTTTATCAGGAGACAGATATTCTTCTGTCAAGCTTTATAGTAAGGCTTAGATAATGGTAGAAGATAAAAAATTGAAAGAATAGATAAAATTTGCATTTACAGTATGGTTTTGTTCTTTGTATTTCAACTTTTTGTCTGGTTTTTGTTTAGAGGGTTTTTTTTACTCTGTATGTCATAAGCAACCCAATAAAAATTCAACTGTCCCCATCTACCTGAACAGCACCCAGTACAGTGAGCCATCACCTCTGACTGTGGCTTCTGTGGCTTCATAGCACATTTTCCTACTAATGACACAATTATGTAAAAAGGTAGGATTTTGTCAACATCTGTATCAGTCCTAAACTCAAAACACTTCCACTCTGTGCTATCTATCTCCCTCATTTACTGGAAAAAAAAATCCCCCTGTATTTTAGTCTAGTTTTCCTGTGGAAATGAAGCCAAGTGTTTATTCTGTGTGTTTGTCTGTGCATCTTTCTCAGCATCTTTGGAATCTACAGGTTGATTTTAACACAATTTGACATCATTCTGAAAGATAATTAGGTTTTACAACTTGCATGAAAATAAATGGGTGGCCAGAAGCAGAGAAAAGATCACATTCATGCCCTAGCCAAAGGGAAGCCCAGGAGCTTATAGTCATGAGGGTATGTACTTTGCATAGAGCCCACAGAAGAAAAAGGTCTTTTCTCATTTCTCACACCTCCTTTCCCTTGATCAGTCAAAATATTCAAATCAAGAGGACATGAAGCTGCAGTATTCCCAAAGCTTATAAAAATACTCTTTTGCTTTCTACTTCAGCTACCATTGCTGAACCCAGAACTTAGCACTCAGCAACAGGATAAAGGGAGGGAATGTATTTTGGCTCATGCTTCCCTATATATATAACATTAAAGCTTAAGGATGATCTATGAATGAAAGTTAACATAGATAGCCCAGTGCAGTTACTTACATTATTTACTTGTCTGTTCTTTATAGAAATGGATCTCAGTTGCTCTCAACCTTCTAGCTGCCCTGTAATATGAGCAGTAAATTGATGGTGATTACAATTATGCATGAAATTGCAATGTGCTGTTTATAGACTAAGCTGCTGGTATTGACAAATTACCTTTTTTCTTGTAAGGAGGTGAATGCAATACAATTTGCAGAGACTGTCCTTTAGCAAGCTCCAGTTGAAGATTCCATGTTTGATTTACTTTGGTATTAATGCTTTAGTTTACATAGATGAAAACTAAAAAGAGAAACCCTGCAAACCATCACTCATATGAATATCATTTCTTTTTCTTTTTTCATTACTTTAATGACTTGCAGGCAATTAGTAATCTGTGCCAGAACAAGGATTTCAATATGGCCAGATTGTGCATTATTAATTTATGCAGAATACCATTTACTCACATAACCAATCATGCTGAGTTCAGGAGGACTACTCACAGGAGTAAAAGCTATTCTGCTTATGGAGTTCTAAATTCCTATCCCAGAAGTATCATGTTTCTGGAAGAAACCGTTACTCTTCATTTTTTCCCTTGCTTTAGGCAGAAAACTGAACTGAGAGTGTAAGCTATCTTAATTAAATCTGATCTGAAGCTTTGCTTTTCTAGTTAGCTCATGCATTCTGATGTGTAAGTTATACTCTAATCACTCCTCAATGCAGTCTTTTGGGTGAGGAAATCTAAATCCAGCAATTGGAGCAGAAGAGGAAAAAGAATATTTCAGAGTAGACGATATAAGAGGAAGATGAACTCCAGGTGGCATGGTTATGTTTTTAAAGACAAAAACCAAATTCCTCACTGGGAGGCAGCGCTCATAAATCAGAATTCTATGTGTAATGTGTTAGTGACATTTTCATATCTATTTATTTTAATGCCTACTAGCATTTAAAAATTAGTTGAGGTTATGTCGCTATTACAAAGGTTAAACGAAGAGATTATGAGTTGCACAGATGTTTATGGTTTGGGTTGATAGCTCTGGGACATCCCATTCTGGAGGCATTGTGTTCCAGTTCATTTTAACAGTAATTAGAAGTACCCCCGTAACGAGATGCTTGCTGCTGAAAACAACTTCATTAGTTTGGGTGATTTTATTGGTTTCCTTTAGGGTGAAGAATGAGTGTTAATAGTTGTAATTTAATAGGAAAATTACTGAAGCAAGGAAGAATCCACTGAATCTTAAATGAGGCATCAGACAGGCGTTCCTTTTCCAAATAATGAAATATAAGGGAAGAGCAGCAACCTTAAGAATTATCATGTGAATGTATTTAGCCTAGAACAGATGAGCTATTTTGTTTAAATATTTTAAATATCACTTGAAGCTGTTAGGAGCCTATAGAGAAAACATCTATTAGCTTCACAGATTACAAGGTCTTTTGGCTGCATGCGTAAGCATTTGCACACATTGCAACTCTGAACTAAAAACCTGCTTGTCAAAAAGATTGTGTTCTCCTTCAGAGGGCAAGAATGATCTACTTCCCCTGGCAATGGGATACTGCTCTGCACAGAGCCTCTTAGTTAAGGTACCACCAGTTCCCACCAGGCAGATCTGCCCCACTTATGCTGAAGCCCATGTCTTTAGAGGGATGATGCACTGGTGGCAAACTTGCTAGGCTGCCTGTGCCAAACTGTGTAAAGTCACGTCCCTGATAAAGATTTCCTTTCTCTGTAATAGGAGGTGATGCCTACTTCTGCCCTAGGGAACATCTTCCCTGGGTAAACATGTATTTTTGTATTGGGGCTGGCTGTAATTGGGTTAATTTTCCCGCATAGCAGCCCATAGTGCTGTGCTTTGTGTTGGTAGTTAGGTAATTGTTGATATCAAACTAGTGCTTTGGCTACTACTAAGCAGTGCTTACCAGCATCAGTACTGTCCCTTCAACATTCCTCCCTCACCAATAGGCTGGGGGTTTGCAAGATCTTGGGAAGGGAAAAAGCCAGGACTGCTGACCCAAACTGACCAAAGGCGTATTTCATACTGTATGATGCTGAAAAACGGAAGGGAAGGGGAGGGAAAGGGAAAGGGAAAGGGAAAAGGGAAAGGGAAGGGGAAGGGGAAGGGGAAGGGGAAAGGGAAGAGGAAAGGGAAAGGGAAAGGGAAAGAAGATTTTATTTCTGACCATAGATGTCTGTAAAGCACTTGATGCTTTCCAGAGCTGTCCAGTAACAGCAGATGTGGTTAACTGAAATTGTGTTAAAGAAATGAACTCCATATAAAATGGCATGTACCATAAGTTATTTTTAAAACAGGAGATATGAAATAGAAGTGTAAATAGAGAAGAAACTCAGGTGGAAAACAGCCCTTGAGAAGAGACTGTAAACACAAGTTCAGATAAAACATTTATAGACACCTGTAAGAACCACCATATGATGCATTAAGAATTTGAAAAGTGACACTTAATACAGGAACATGTGATGGAACAAGAGCGTTCTAAGTCTACAGACATTAGAAGTAATTCAAAATGCAACTCAAAAAGAATCTGAGTTAGAAAGTCATAGAGTTCAACTCAGTGCTTCTCTTGCTGTAAAACAGCCAAAGGCCAGCACTGGAAAGCGGGATGTATTACAGTGGTTGCAACACTTTTCAAGTGTTAACGAGTGCCAGAAGATGTCCACAGCATGGACAAAGAGGATGGCAACCAGTAAAACTGTTTTAATTGTGCAGATTATCTTCTGCCAGGGTCAAATTGGTTAAAAGCATGAAAGAAAAGACAAAGCCAAGAACTAGCACATCTTTGTCACAGACTGCCTAAACAGGGAAGGAAAAGCAGTTATCTTGATGGATATGATTCCAAGAGTCACTTGAGAAGATAGCTAAACCATATTGGCAACATTTCTACACACAGCCTTTGTTAATATTTCTTCTCTGTAACAGATAAAAAGCAAGTAGCATAAAACTAGAAAGCAAATGAATAATAAAATATTTCTACTGCTAACATTTAACATACTTCAAAGATCATAACAAAACCATGTTCAACTGCACTCAACAACTATTCTGTTTATTGCAAAGAAAAGCTGTCTAATAAATACTTTTATGATGTGGGAGTGATCCAGCCGCATGCAATCATGTTTGAAATGAAAGTCTCTTATTCTGATGATTGTACTCTTATGGT
This sequence comes from Micropsitta finschii, assembly GCA_034783455.1. Taxonomy (NCBI): domain Eukaryota; kingdom Metazoa; phylum Chordata; class Aves; order Psittaciformes; family Psittacidae; genus Micropsitta; species Micropsitta finschii. Next base: position 12,512 of record JAVHNF010023954.1, on the reverse strand, counting down.
GCTGCATATTCTGACAATATTATTAAATACTGGTGCACTTGATACCTCTTCATTCCTAATTCATTAAACAAAGAGTTTCAAAGCCTTTTTTCTGTGAAAGCAGGAAGGAAAAAAAAGGGCAAAAAAACCCACCTCAATTTTCAAGACTGAGAAATTATTTAATGAAAGAAACCCAAGAAGTGGTGTCAAAATTAGATTAATTAAAGATTCCACAAGGAAGCTTTTTTCCACCTATGAATAACACAGCTGGGAAGGATGAAGTATGTGAGCGTTGTCTTTGATCTTTGCTGAAGTCAAGAAAGTGCATCACTCTCCTCAGAAAATCCTTTTAGCCTAGGCAGGTACATGGTAAATTCAATAATTCATGTCCAGCATCAGAAAGGGAAAAAATCAAACCTAGCCTTCTAATACTGAAATGCACACTAGCTTGATAAGCAGAGAACAGTAATATATTGGGCTGTTCATCCTGGAGAAGAGAAGGCTGCATGGAGACCTCAACAGACTTTCAGCATCCGAAGGGGGCCTACAAGGATGTTGGAGAGAGACATTTCATCGGGGACTGTAGTGATAGGACAAGGGGTAATGGATACAAACTTAAACAGGGGAAGCTTAGATTATATACAAGGAAGAAATTCTTTACTGTGAGAGTGGTGAGGCACTGGAACAGGCTGCCCAAAGAAGTTGTGAATGCTCCATCCCTGGCAGTGTTCAAGACCTAGTTGGATGGAGCCTTGGGTGACATGGTTTAGTGTGAGGCATCCCTGCGCATGGCAGGGGGCTTGGAACTAGATGATCTTAAGGTCTTTTCCAACCCTAACTATTCTATGATTCTATCCACCCAGCACAAGTCACCTTTGGAAGTCCTAAAGAGCCTGAGAAGACCAGAAAAGGAGAGAGCATCCATCTGAAGGAAGATCTCCAACCACAAGGCTGCCAGGTATG
>JAVHNF010023947.1:0-11741 GCA_034783455.1 Micropsitta finschii | reverse complement strand
CCAAAGGTATCCTATCAGGAAGATATCCTATCAGAAACTGGCTTCACATTTCTTGCTCAAAGTATAAAAAGTAAATCCTGACCTAAACATTGCATTGAAGTGTGCCACACAGTTAAATTCAGAAATGATACCTTAACAGAATGACATGAATATGAAACAAAAGAAGATGATTATTACGCTTTAGTGTAAAAGGCAGCATATAAACAAGAATTAGGTAAGTTGCATTCAGTTTTACAGTAGCTACAATCTCATCCCAAATAGTGAAAAAATCCACCTGAAAGCTAAAGAACCTTTGATTCTTCCTGATGCAAATTCTTTTATTCATATGAAAGAAGTTAATTTTTATGTATAATGTCCCATTATATATGCTAAGTATTATTTCTGAATCAGCATCTGAGCATTTAAAATACTGCGCTATGTAAATATCACAAACATTCTCCTGGGGCGGTCTACCTCATTGTATGTATGTTTATGTGCATATGCAATGAAGAATGCAAAATAAAAGCTGTTTCAAATGTATGATACATGCACCACTAAAGATTAATTATTGCTGAATAAATATTAAAAAGACAAAAATGCAGTGAAGGAATTTTGCTAATCCCCTGTGTCACTGGAAAAAGTGCATTAGAAAGAAAATTAGAAATTTAGAAATTAAAGAAACACAACTTACAAATGACAATCTCCTACTTAAGTATCTTCATCTGAACTTCCAGTTAGAATGACAGAATGGCTTGGGTTGGAAGAGATGTTAAAGATCATCTAGTTCCAACTCCCCTTTCAGGTGCAGGGGCACCTTCCACTAGACTAGGCTGCTCCAAGCCACGTCACTTGAACAGCCTTGAACACTGCCAGGGATGGGGCAGCCACAGCTTCTCTGGGCAACTTGTTTTAGTGCCTCACCACCTTCACAATAAAGACCTTGTTCCTGATGTGTTATCTAAATCTCCCCTCTTTTAGTTTAAAGCCATTCCCCCTTGTCCTATCACTACATGCCCTTATAAGATGTCCCTCTCCAGATTTCTCGTAGGCCCTATTTAGGTACTGGAAGGCTGTTGTAAGGTATCACCTAAGCCTTTCTTCTCCAGGCTAAAGAATCCCAGGTGTTCCAGCCTGTCTTCATAGCAGAGGTGCTCCAGCCCTCTGATCATCTCTGTGGCCTCCTCTGGACTCACTCCAGCACCACATCCCTCGCATTCTTTGTAACTGAACTTAATTCAGGAGTATTATTTCTCTTAGATCTTAATAACATGGTAAAAATAACCAAATGCCCAGCATTTTCTGCAGACAGATAAAATCCTCCTCCATGTGCAAGAGAAAGCTTCACGTACCATTGACACATTCAAAGACATCACAGCACTTGCCAGGTGTTCCATCTCCACGTGAGACTATCTGGGGAATGGAGCCTGCCTCGCACATGGGGAAACCACATAAACCAGAGAGACATTCGCATCTGAAACCAAAGAACAGTAAGGAAAACCCCATAAATAAATGAAGCCACTCATAAGGGGATAGAATAAGCAAGAGGAAAACAGAAAGCTAGAGCACAAGTTCCAGTACTAGCATATACATATCTTAGAAGCATCTTTTATTAACCCAATAACCAAGGTAAATAGCTTATCAGTCTAAAGGGGTTTTTTAACCATCTGAACTCTTGAGTTGTGGTCAAGCAAACAAGGAGGTGGGACGATGCAATATTAACACTTCTCTAGTGCTGTATTTAAAAATGTAGAAAACCGTGGTTCCATATTACTTGAAAATAACTGTAGTCTCCAGACTTGCAAAATTAAGGTTTCTCCTCCAGTTATCTCCAAAAAAACCAAAACTGGTGAAACACTAATCGCAGTAACTGCACCCACTCATCACGCAAGTGCTCTCTCATTAGGAAACTGTATTATACACAGTTTTATACAGGGATCAATTACAAAGAAAGGAAGACCATACGGCATCATTAAATTTAAGCCAAATGAGAGGAACTGCAGGTTCTCTTTTGGTTTTTGATGGAGCTGCCCTCAGTTTGTGGAGGGTCAATCGATGACATGAGATGCCAAATAAAATGTGACGTTAAGTATATTAAGCATTACAGTTAGTTTCAGAAATCGGAAAAAAATTCTAAAGAGTATCTCCTCCATGTAAGTAGCATTTATTTGCTTATTTAAGAAAACAGTCTTAAGAACAGGAAAACATAAAATATACATAGGCAATAGTCACATTTGTTTCCAGATTCTTTGCTTTATAATTAACGTAACAGTTTAAAAGTCAAACACTTAAGACTTTTGGTAAGTTTATATTTGACAGAGTGCTTGCCCCAAACGATGGGCATATTACACGGATAAGCAGCAATGATTCAACAGAAGGCAAGACGAAACGACCAAAAAAGAAATACGCAAATATCGTAGCCGAGAAACTTCATGGGATAGCACTTAAAGTTTTCAGCTCCAAATGACAGATTTTTCCTTCTTTTTTTAACTGGTAGATTAATTTAGCACACTACAAACGCCCGTGCATTTGAAAAGGGGAGGGAAAAAAGCCCTCAGCAGAAGATCCTGTAATTCTGAGTTAAAAGAAATGAAAATAACAACTCTACTTGTCAATAACTATTTCAAGTATTTTAAATATTCAAGACAACCCCCACGTTAAACCACCCATTAGTAAGATGCATCATCAGCACTTAATGTATTTTCTTATTCTTTATGCTTAAAACCCAAGAAGTTTGGTTCTCTTCTGCATGTCTCCTTAATTGCCCAATGGACATTTCAGCTCAGACCAGTGCTCCATGAATGAGAAAGAGCGACCTCTCAAAAGATGGGGTTTTCATATCTCGCTCTTTTAACCTCATCAGTGTTAGACAGTATTGTAATATTCTCCACTGTAAGGTATTACTCAAAAGGAAGTTCGCAAGAAGAAATACAAAGAAAGTCAAGGAATCTCCCCGAGCCTTTGTTAGGCTATCTGGAAAAGATTCTTAAAATACTGGATAACAGCAGCGTAATGCAATATCACGCTTATAAAACAATGAGTCTTTGAAAAAACAGCATTAATTATATCACATTTCACAAGTTACATTAAATATGTCAAGATAAAGTGAAGCAATGTGTCTATGTGCACATACGTACTACACTACAGGGATAGTTTTAAAACAGGCATTTCAAGGTTGGTTTTTCATAATATTGTGCTTACCATAATAGTGAAGGATAATTAGAACTAAACCATTAAAAAAGGAAGAGCAGATAAGAAAAGCTTTATTATTTATTTATACCTTTACTTTTCACACTTTCTTCTCAACTTACTTATAAATACAAAAAAAAAGAAAAGAAGAAAAAAGGAGAATCTAATTATACGTTTACTGTTCACCCTTTCCTTTCAGAGATGTAGAAGATAGAAAAAGCATTATGGCTTCTACTACACGGAACCAAAAAAGCAGCTTCCCTTTAAGATGGCTCTAAGGCATCTTGCAGAATTCTGGACTAACATCACACCTCTTGCTGCCTCAATAAATGGAAGGGGCAGTGGGGGTGGTAAAGACAACCTCCAGCAACTGGTGAAAAAACCCCAACAAACTATTAGCACTGTCACGTTCAAGGAATTTGCACCTTAACCCATACCGCTGCTTTAGAAGATGCCTTCGCCTTGTGAGAAGAATAAAATACAGAAAGAAGCACCTACGTATTACTAAAGAAAGAAAAAAAGATAAAACATGTATAACAGAAAAAGAAGTACAGACACAATACAAAAGCGGTATTAAAAGCCAAGATAAAAACACTAACTTTCACTTCAACCATCCTGTGTTCCCATTCAGATAATCTCTGGGAAAACAGGTAGATCAAACTTCCAGAAAATTCACGTTTTTCCCAGAGAAAATGGCACACGTGATGGAAATGTACTTATGGACCTTGATTTTCCAAGTCTCATGAGCTGAAATTACCACTCTTAAGCTTTACTGCCTTAATACTAAGCTTTTTCAGACATGACTGTATCTTCTCTATTCTTTTCCTCTCATTATCATTGATGATTTGAGTTGCAGAAGAATATTAAATGATTAACTTGTACTTTTCTCCTTGTTTTCTTCCAAGCCAAAGCTTTTTCTAAAAAAACCCAAAACCAACAAACCAACCAAAACCAAAACACAAAACCCAACAACAAGAAAATATGAATCACCAGATTAAATAACTTAAGATAGGACAATATTCCCAGAGGAAGGGTTGAAAGAGATGTTTAAAAGACTTCTGGGAGCCAATGTTCCTTTCTGCAGAAGAGACTCCCTCCCATTCAGAGGAATCAAAGCTTCACATACTCATTCACAGTGTAAGCAAACAAAACCCCACCCTCCAAGACTTTATAAACTGACTTCCCATTGGGTTAGGAAATAATCCATGTGTAGGAGAATGTCAAAGCAGCAAATGGTCTCAGATGGACTTTTAAATAGTCTGCATTCTTTTCAGCCAGCTCTGCTAGGAAAACCTTTGACCACTGTCCAGACTATTAACATGGAAAACATTGTTTTGGAGACAGAAGTCTTTCAGGAAGAAACCCAAGGCATTCTGGTAGCCGAGCATGACTGCTGCACTGCCAAAACAACAACATCTGGAAATTCGGAGTAAGTGATCCCGTTCTCAGGAAGACAGACAAATGAGCTTTATAGTACTCGAGTTCTCTGCAGCATCCTTTGGAGCAGAGTGACAGACGGAAGAGAAGTTGTCGTCCAGCTTTGTGCTCTGTCACAGGCAGCTATCCACCTGCAGGGTGTGTGTACCTTAGGCTTGGTACTGAGCACCAAGTCAGCAGGCCAGATGGCCATAAACCTGGCTATGGTCCCTCTCAACGTAATTTCTATGCAATTTGGCTGTTCTGACTGCTATGCACAATGTTGCTTCTGAGCTGGCCCTTCTATAACTGTAACTTGCCTAAGGAAAACAGGCACAGCAGAAGTTACTACAAGGAAAACTTCCCAGAAAGAACATAACTTTATACATCACTTTTTCCCCTTACACAGCCTGCAGTGACACCACTGCAGCATCAAATCGCATGGTGTCAGCCAAAAGTGCCAAGATTAAAGGAAGGCCAATGCTTGAATTACTGAGAAGCTGACACTCAGTATCTACCCCTCACATCTTACTAGTAAAGGCTCTAAGGAAACACATCTCTTCGGCTGTTATACCATCACAGTACTTCAGCCAAGTCAAGAAGAACGTGCCCTTTTAACAAGGAAGAACAGTCCTTTAAGAGTCAAATGTCCCCTAACAAAACAGCCCAGAAAGAGAAAAAGGAGAAAAGGAGAATCAGTCATGCAAGACACTTCATGGAGGGCAGCCTGGAAAGGTGGCATGGCCTGGAAGGAAAGAAGAATCCCAAGAAAGAAGCCAGCTGTACTGAAATACTGAAATACAGGATCAGCCTGGCTGGTAAAAGGAATTATCGTCAGTTCTTCATGTTAAAAAAAAAAAAGAAAAAACCCCATATAATAACAACAATAATTCTAGAACTCTGAATAACTGAGCAAGGGAAGGCTCAGTATATAATGAACTGAAACAGGATGATGTCCATTAACCAGCTGAGGAAGGTAACTGCCTCAGTGATACAAAGGGCCTGCTTTCAAAATTCAGTTTTAAGTTCTTCCAAACAGGTAATTTCATTACTGTCTTTTACGTTTGAGGGTTTTGGTTTGGTGGCTTTTTGTGATTTTATGGTTGTTGCTGTTTCTGTTTTTTAATCATCATTTTTCCCTTTCTTATTTTATGTCACCAAAATTGAAAAAAAAAAAAAAGGAAAAGAAGAAAAAAAATCAAACAGAATACTTTATATGACAATTTTTATTTAAAATCCAATTATCTTGGTTCATTTACTTCTGCTGTTAAACAGATGAAAAGAGAGAAGTTCTTGGTTAGCCTCAGAAAAGCTGTTTTGATGGTAGGATCAAAAGAGCTCTCCAGGCACAAGGCATAGTGGCTATGAAAATAAGTACAGGCACCCTGGAAAAAAAGATCTAGTACCAGTGAACAGGAAGGTTGGGGCTGGGGTATGTTGAGGAGAAAACAGCTATTCTGAGGATCAAAACAGAACTAAATCTACAGCACTGAGACTAGAGAAACGTGTTCCTGAAACACACATCCCATTCCTGTGGAGATTTTTATCATGGTCCTCCTTTTTTCCTTTCAGGAATCTAATACAATTTGCATTAACATTATTACCACTTATGTTACCTAAATATATTACAGACAACTCCCAAAGATCCATTAATAATATGGATAAGGTAAGGATACTGCAAAATAAGGAATTTTCATAAGAGAAATCCCAACATTATCAAAGCTTGAAAGTGGCAAGATATTAAATGTGAGGCCCTCCTTATCATCAAGCACAGGGTATAAGAAATGATGATGCAGCAAAATGAAATATTAACATAGCAATCTCACAAAACTGGCAAAGGATTATGTCCATGTTACTCACATTTGAATCCATGATATAAGTTAAGTAGGCAAGATCATGAGTTTTGAACCAGTCAAGCTACAGATTCCAGACAGAAAATCAACCAAATGCCAGTCATAGAAAAGATAAGCTCAGAAAGTGACACTGCGGGCACAAAGCATATGGGGCAACTCCATTCCAGAGGTTCAGCTAGAACTATATGAGGGGACAGAAAACAAACTGTCCAGAGAAGCCAAATAAGCCCTTCCTCAAAATGTGGGAAACCTTTAGATGATCATTTAGCTTCTGGATTTATTCTATTATAGGTGATATTTAAAGATAAGGCCAGAAGACTGCTTCAGAATCCAATGGTTTCAGAAAGCAAACAAGGCCATTTAGTTAATGAGACCTTTTCCAAGTAATGGGAACTGCACAGGAAAGAACTGTAACCCTTTTCTAGAAACAAGATGCTTGGAATTCCACCAATGACATTTCATGGAAGAGTAGTAAAATACTGATTACTATTTTAAAATGGTCCACAAGCTTCAGTTCCTCTTTTTAAATGTTAAATAACTTACGAGGGAAGAAAGGAAGCAGCAATTAGTAACTGGTGAAGTCCAATACAATGTTTCCCACTATTTTCTATAGGAAACATAACTTCAAGCTCTTTTGATGTAACCTCAATAATGTTGATATTATTATCTGCTGTAAGTACTGTTGGAAGCTGCTGGGAAATCCTTATGCCTAGTTCCCTTCTAAAAATGCAAACATGGAAGTGATACTTCTATTGCTTTATTTTGCCTATGGGTCTCCCCAGGCAGTTTTGGGTTTGAAAACAACTGTCAAAATCAAAATTGTTTATTTCTGTGATACAAACAGAAATTTGTTTGTTCAAGTCAGAAATTATTCTGAAATAAATCACCTATTCAATTTCCAAACAAGTTAATAACTGATTAAGTAGAAATGGAACAAAATAGAGTGGAGAGTCTTGGGGAGAGAAGGGAGAACTATATTCATTGTGATCATGGTATACACTAATTCTTAGACTTACAAGTGAAAACAAAAATTTGCAATAGAAAGATATGTCTACCAGTTTATTGTAAATTGAAAGAGCTTGCTTGTCAACAATGCAAACAAAACCAGATTCTATAGACATGACAGTATCATTCTACTTCCAAGCGTAAAACACCACCTAGAAGTAGATATACTGAAGAGATACTTTAATTTATCAGGGCTAAAATTTCTTCTTAATGGTAAAGGAGTAAATACATGGCTAACACAGCACATGGTTAAGGTACTACATATACTTTTCCATATAAACTTACTGATAAAAGAAAGAAGCTGCTTGCACAACTATGATCAATATTTCTTCCCCTTGTGCAAATGCTAGGGTTTTTAGTCTTATGGGCAATGTGCTCCTTCCTTTACGTAGTATTATCTCTAAAGGTTTTGCAATTCAGTACTTTGTAGAAGTTGGTGAAAGAGCATGGATGTGTACTTTTAGCTTATACAATACAGGTTCAAGGAGCTGCTCTTACAGAAGATGCAAGTAGGGATGCCTGTATTTACAATGTGTTACAGCTACTTCTGTGGAATATTGACATCTTATTTTTTCTGAAGACTTTCTCATGTGTCCTCTCTCTGTCAGACATCTCTGACACCCAGAAGTCAGCCATGAGGCTCCAGAAATGCGCTGTGCTTCAAGGGCTTTTGTTCAGGTTTTACTAAGATGGCTTTAAAACTCCCCCAAAAAACCAAAAACAAACTTATCATCTTTTTCTCATTGGTGGAATTCAGGAAAATATGGTTGTTTGCCAAAAAAACCCACATTGTGAGGCTGGGCGCCAAGGCAGCAGTAACTATCGTCACACTGAGAACTTCTAGGAATTCCTGAGGCAGCTGTAAGTTAAGGGAGGAAGAAGGGGACTGCCTGAACTTTGAATTCAGCAATTCATTACATCTCCTGGAAGACCAATATGGAGAAGATGGACACGGAACACAGGTCACCCATAAAGGTGACACTTTTGCTCTTTTATCCTTGCTCTTTGTGGATATTCTCTGTGGATATTCTACTCTTTGTGGATATTCTCTGTGGATATTCTACTCTTTGTGGATATTCTCTGTGGATATTCTACTCTTTGTAGACCTGAAGGAAGAAAAATGGATTTTCTGGGAAAAGTATTTGCTGTTTCCTAAATATCTTCCTTTGGAATAAAAACCAATTCAGTAATGGTGTACAACCTTTAGACTCTAATGTAAACTTCCACTATTCCTTAATGTCTTTAAAACTGCTAAATAAAGAACACTCATGTTAAAAATATCTTGGTATAGGACAGATACAAAAAGAGTGCTTTCTTAATTTATAAATTATACCTATATATGCCCTTTGGGGGAACCAATTTTTCCTAATCTCTATTCTAAATCTCTCCTGGTGCAGCTTGAGGTGGTTTCCTCTTGTCCTATTCACTGTATTTCACTATATCGTCCAGAGAATTAACAGTTTTACTGGTCAAGTACATTTCACTTTACCATACCACGTACCAATCTGTGGCACTGCCATTCCAAAGCAGCTCCAGATTGAGACATTTTAGCCACATGTAAGGGAAAAAACAACAGGAAAAATACTGCTCAAACAAGGAAAAAAGTTCTATGACTTAATTTGAGATGAGTTCTATGACCTGATTTGAGAAACCTTTTCAGACCTTTTCTTCTAAGCAATAAAGCTACAGTCCTACTCCTCCATGCTACTCGATCCAATTGAGAGTTTTGCATTTGTAACACTATCCAGCTATCTGTAACAAAATGACAGCGAAATGGTCTGGTTCAAAGTCTTTATTTGCTCATCCTTCAACCCCAAGATGTCTCCAATCTTGCAAGGTTGTATCTGTAAAAAGCTGCTCTTCACTTCCTGACGTATGAAACAGTCATCATGACATATATTCCTGTTTTGTTTAGATTTATGAAGCAGTTCACTGCTCTTAGAAGTCTCTGTCTCCCTGTAACTTGTTATCTGGTTTTTTTTTTATGCTTCATTTCCATTTGTTTTTCCCTTCTCCTCTTATCACATCAAACTTAACATTGCATTTATTAAAGCTGAGACTCAGAAAATAAACTGCTGGAAATTCTGATGGATAAACATGTATTGATTATTTCCAAAAAAATTCTAATCTAGAACATATTCAGGCTTCTGGTGTAAGCTTTTTAAGTAAGTAAGTTAAGCACACTTATTATTGGGATCTAGTGAACATACTCCTGAATGCTTCTCTCCTCTCAGAAAGGTATTATTATTATATCCTATATTATCAGCAAGGCACTCAGTGATGTGAGAGGTCATCTCAGGAGGCAAAGGATCACAATGTGACTCATTGGGACTGATTCACTTCCAGAACCTGGGGGAGGAGAGGTGAGAGAAATTTTCTTCTCCAATGATAAGTAGTTTGGGGAAGGGTATTTTATAAAGTAAACCCAACAAGACAGTATTGATTATAAAGTCTGACGCAGGGTTTTTTGGTGGTTGTTGGGTTTTCTGAGGGGGACTGTGCTGTTTGGTCATTTTTTCTTGTTTTTCTTGTTAAGACAGAATCCAGTACAAGGAAAAAGACTAGTGACTACAGAAGACAGAAACTTAGAAGAAAGGCACTTTGATAGTCAGATTTTTAAGGCAAGCTGAGTATCTTCAAAAGATAGGACCAAGTTTCGTAAACCTGCCTCTCTCAAAGCAACATTCAGTTGCTTTTAGCTTTAATTACCTCCTTTAATCCTCGATTCAATCCTCTACCAGTTTTCACAATATTTTTCTTAGAACTGGTATCAAGACAGCAAGACTTTAATTACTCATTTTTTATTCTTTTTGATATTGGCACAGTACTAACGCTTTTCTAGTTCTCTAGAATTTTACTGGTTTATCTGTTTTTATTAAAAGACTGACCAAGAATAGGTGGTGGGAGGAAATATCTTTGAGAACAGAGCGCTGAATAAATCTTGAAGTTACCAGATTTTAACAGTTGGCAGGAGGGAGAATGGAAACTGGTGCAAGGAAAAAGACCATACTTAGGATAGATGAAGAAAAACGAGCACAGAAAGCAGGGGGATAAAACTAGAGCAAGAAGCAGAGACATAGTAATGATTAACCTTTTAAATCATTCTAGTAGAGAGAGCAGCCAGAAAGAATGAAGCCAATTAAAAGAAATATTTGGTGCAAACCTATCCAAACACGCCATTTACTCCATTGTATACATTCCTATGAAAGTATGTACAAAACCAGGTGAGCAATTAAGACATAAGCCAACATCAATCCCTGAAATCAGCTCCTGACTTATATTCATACATAAAAACAATTAACAGATTTTGATGAAGATTTTACACTTACAAGTAAATTGCAAAGAAATCTGAAAATTGGAAGAAAATTTATTCACAACAGAAAACCTGGAAACAACCAAAGATAATAACAGATTTTGTACAATTCATATAGATCATCTCTATATTTAAATTTTTAATAAACATGACGTACGCTCTTTGTAAGAGGTCTAAGACACTTTTATTCAATAGGTTCCTTGGAGAACAGAGCACCTGTACCAAGACCACAGACATTCCCAACATAATAGCTGGAAATTTAAGGTGTCTGACGACAGCCTGATGAAAGCTGAAGCAACTGGCATCTTGGTATCAGTGCCAAATCAGTAGGCTGTTCTGTCTGGACCATCACAGTAGTAATACACGTGAAACTAAATTTAACCTCTGAATGCAAGTACAAGAACTTATATTATCTGATGTTTGTTTACTATTCCCATTTTCCCCCTGGCATTGCTAGAGAAGTTTTCAATATTATGAATATGCATTCAAGAGCTCACTCATAAAACATAGGCCAACTTAACACCAAATTTAAGGTTTTCTGTTTTTCCAGCATTTCCTACCATACAAGAACCAGCCAAGAGCAAGACGTGGTTACAGAAGTCAGACTGTTCCTGCTGCACGTGAAGTTGTCCACTACTTGTTAACAGTCAGTGACATATCATCCATCCTGAACTGGGATACTCTCCTTAGCTGCTCTCAGATTCTGCTGGCATTAAGCCTTTATTTTAGTGCCAGTAAATGAAACAACTGTAATTTCTTGACAAAGTCCAAAATCTTAACTAAAATAGTTTCATGAGGTCTTAACATTTATGAGCTTATGAAACAATGTATCTTTGCTTTTAATAAAATATTCTCAAATGTACATTAAAATATACAGTGACACTTGTTTGTAACGTAACCCTACTGATTAAAAGGCACTGGAATGGGTTGCCCAGGGAAGTTGTGAATGCTCCATTCCTGGCAGTGTTCAAGGCCAGGTTGGACAGAGC
>JAVHNF010023945.1:0-10549 GCA_034783455.1 Micropsitta finschii | reverse complement strand
CCCACAAAATCCACTGGGTATTGTTCTATGCTAGAGATTGCTAAGCATAGTATGCTAACAATGGGCCAAATACTGTACTAATTTCTTCGGGATAACTTTTGGAATCTGGGAATTGTGCTTATTGAAGGAGGATATCACAACCTTAGGTACAGCAGAAAGCCCAGAAGACTTTCCTAAGCTCATTTGTCTATCGTGTTTCATAAGGTTTCTCTTTCATCTGGCAAGGCAATGTAGTAAGACCTGATGTCTTTAAGCTGGACACAGTGCTAATTCCCTAGGCCTTTCTGTTAGTACCTAAATAGTTGGCGCAAGTCTGATATTGATATCTGGAATACAAGAAGGGATTTTTTCTGATGGTACTCCATTTTGGCTCATCCTTAAATCTTTAAACTGATGACTGACACGTCACAAGCACACACTTCAGACTTTCTGCTCTTCTCTGTGTGACATGTATTAGTTGAAATTAAAAATTTGGATGGAAGTGAACTAAGAGTTAAACATGGAAATGTAAGAGGAGGATAAAGTTCGTTGCTATTAAGAGTATATGTCAGTAGTATCTACAGAGCTGTCTAGCTCAGGGACTTAGGTACTTAGTGAAGAGAGAAGTTTGAACTGGATGACAGAGAAGCATGATGTGATATTATAGTGTATGGTAGGGATTAGGTCTGATTTTAACAGTGGGCTCAAACTTTGGCTAACTGACATTGTAAATGTACCTTTGTGTAAAACTCCAGAGTGTCCTCTACATGGCTGTGGAGATGGGAGTAATGTGGCGTACGGAAAGCACTTAACAAGTTTCTCATAGAACGCTTTTGTGTATCTCAGCATAACTTTTCATTGAAGCCCAGGCCAGAGTTCTCACTTTGCAATTTCTTGGAAAGTACCGCATGAAGTCAGATAGGGGTTATGGCATTTATAACCCTAAATGTCATTATTAGTAACAACTTCCAGTTGCTGACAAAGGCAAAGCACCACACAGTTGCTCCATAAACAAATATTTATGTATAATACACGGAAAGTGTAAACAGCTTTTACAGTGTTTCTTAAATAATTTCTCAATGTGATCAAGAAGTTAACCTAGAAGTGTTTCTTCCCAAACAGACTAGTACAATCTGTTGTTATTGCCATGTACACTCACCGAATTAATATTTGTCTTGTAACATTGACTTATCATGTAAAGAATCACTACTGCATTTGGATTTCAGCGCTTTAACAAATGTATATGAGAACATTCTTTCCTGTGTAATCTCCATTTCAGAAATTACTTCAGTCTGTGTGGCCCGGAATACAGAGGTGCAACTTGTTGGGGTTTCTTTTTTAAAGCTGGCAAAAAGATTTTCAGCACTTCTCAGGCCTTTCCAAAATGCTGATCTTGTCAGCAAACAAAGATTTGGCAGGGCCTTATAAGTAGATGTATTCAGTCGTTTTTCATGACTTGCTTGTGTGTGGGCAAAGAAAAAAATCAAGTATTGCCAAACCTGAGCACTCAAACATTTTGAATTGTGCTCCAGAAATCCAGCAAATTGCTTTAAATTCATGAACTTTAAGCATAAATGTATTGAAAAGAAGGGTCTTTCCATCTCCTCTGTGAGGCTTGAGCATTTTGACTCATAATTTAAAACTCTTCTCTGCAGCCAATACAAACTTAAATCTGGTTTAGAGGGGGAAAATTACTCTTAAATTCATATGTTTATGCAGGATTCCAGAAGTTGGGCTTTCAGGAACACCACCAAATAGCAGCTGCTACAGTAACTGTAAATGTGTGCAGTAGCATTGTAAATGTGTACAGTAACATTGTAAATGTGCACAGTAACATTGTATATGTGCACACAGTAAATGTGTACAGTAACATTGTAAATGTGTACACCTTAAATGCGTACAGTAACATTGTAAATGTGTACACAGTAAATGTGCACAGTAACATTGTATATGTGCACACAGTAAATGTGTACAGTAACACTGTAAATGTGTACACCTTAAATGCGTACAGTAACACTGTAAATGTGTACACCTTAAATGCGTACAGTAACATTGTAAATGTGTACACCTTAAATGCGTACAGTAACATTGTAAATGTGTACACCGTAGGGTAACATTGAAAGTGCCTAATCTGCAGCAGCAGCATTACAGGTTTCAGGATAAGAGCTGACAGAACATCATTCTTCCCCTATCATTCAGTTTATTCTCTAGCCAAGATCCTCGACCTTCCAGTAAAACCTGTGTGTATGGCTAGAACTGAACAGAAAGCAGCAACCCCATTTCACAGATTATGTGGATATTTCTATATTTAGTTCCATTCATGCAAAACTAAATTTAAAACATTCTCTTTGAAATGGTGTGCTCATCTTCAAAGCACTGTGTTTGAAATCCGTACCCAGAGGGAGCATTTTGGAAAATGCCATTGGCTTCCTAGTGTTCTTTAAATACTCCAAAGAGCTTTGGGTAGAGTAATCAAAAAAGCTTCAGCGCATGGGAGCTTCTGAAGTATACAGTGTTCTCTCAAAATGGAAGCTTTTAGAGACCTGTCAGCTTTTTTCAGCTGCTTTTGGGGGGCAACAGAGAAGAGGAAAAAAATCTGTGGTCCAAGTTGGACAGAAGACATAGGTCCCACTCAGAGTTTTGTGTTGTTATATGGATGAAGAACCGTTCTTTATAACAGAGCAAGAATCTCAACCTCTGGTGTCCCAGGCTTTTGCAATAACCACCGTGTGAGAGACAGTTGAATTCCTCCAGCATAAATCTGCCACACACATACAAACTCGAGACGCTTTGTTTTCATTCCAGTATGGAAAAGACTTTCATGTTTGGTTTAAAAAATAAAAGGCAGGGGGAAAAAAAAATAAAATTAAGTTGTTTTGTAGTCAATAGTAGCCTGGAAACCTTAGGAAGCTCCAGCTCATAGGGAAGTCTGCCTGCTCTGGACCCTATGGGACAGGGAGTGTGGGAGTGAGGATCCACCAGCTATTAATTCTGGCTCCTGATTCACCTGGGGGTGCTTGGATGCAAAAGCAGTTGAGCAGGAGACTAAGGCCTGCTCTAGAACCTAGCTGGTATCTGGCACAATATTAACAGATGGAAATTATGTCTCTATAACTATGCTGGTATAGATCTCTCTTGATATCTCGCTCTCTCTGCATATATACTTAAATGTACTTATGCATATAAACTTTGAGAATTAAATTTTGACAGAATCCCAACTGGAGAAAAAAAAAAAGCTTTTGAATTTTTGTGACTTACCCTCTTACTGACCAGTCTCCTGCCTAACTTATTTCTGAGCCTTTGAGAGTGTAAAGACAGCAGAATAACCTGTCTGCACTGGTAACTTATTCAGGAAATATCTCAAAATGCGTGTGTCTAACTACCCTTCACTCTTCTACCTGAAGGCTTCACTTTTGCTACCTGCATGTAGGCAGTCACATGGTTCAGACAAAATCTGCTTCTTCCCTCCTTTCTTAGAAACAACAAAATGTTGACATTTGACACATAAATTGTATGAGTAAGAAGGAAGCTGGATGTGTGTGTTTTCAAAAAGAACTAATTTTGCTCTTTGGGAACCTCCTCGAAAATTTGAATCAGTTCCAATTTCTTCAACTGTTGGCCAAGACGTAATTCCCAAATTTCCCTTTTCATCTCTCCCTAATGAACAATATTCTGCTTCCCCTGTCATGTCTGCTAACTTTTCTGGAAATCTTTATACAGACCACAATAAGCTCAATATTTTCAAGATGAAAATCCACAGCAGCTTTTCTTCTGCCAGCTTCTGACCATCAACTCTTTTCTTTCTTCTGTTTAATGCCAACGTTAATGTCAACCTTTCTCATCCTCTGTCTGTAGCTGAGTTATTTACATGCATCCCACACATCCAGACCCTTGTGTATTGTTTCCTTCTGCTAAGTCTTCAGTCTGCATCCCTTTCCCTTCATTCTCCACTGCCAAGATTCTGGGACATACTGTGCTTATCTCATGTCCTAACTGCAATTCTTTTCCAGTATACCCCTCCACACTATGACATGAAATAACTACATATAGCTCTTGAGTAACCCTTCCTATATTTCCTCTGACCATTCAGAGGAGTAATAATCAAGTGAAGATGTGAAATTCAAAATCTTGTTTTCCATATTCTCATTTCTCTCACTCAGTTGTCTTCTCCTTTGCCATATCCCGAAGCCTTTCCTGAGCAGTTTTACAGAGCTTACCCATTTACTTGTTTTGTTCCCATTTTAAAATATTCTATTTCACAAAATCTCCAATTATACCACTGTGAAAGATTAGTGATTTTTCTGCTTATCTTATATAGCTGGCCCTGTTTAAACACTGATGCTAACTTATTACAGAGATAAGATTTTCATTTTATTTTGGCACAGCCATGTGGATAGAGAAGTCTATTTATACAGAACTTAAGTGTTTCACTCCTAATTATCAGACTGCATCCATCATTCATCCATCTCTGAATACAGAGACTCTCTGCAGCAAAGCTTTTTACCAGTAGGAAACAGTCATTCTCCCCTCTTTCCTTCTGAATGCTCCAACAGGAATAAGAAATACACTTTTCAAAACTGGAATTACATTGTTGTTTAGCTAATACACCATCTGGTAAAATGACATATGAGACTGTCATTTCATCTCCCCAAAGCAATAATGGTTTATGCCTGCTCAACTGTTACGCTTCATGGCCTTAATTCCTAGGTAGAACTTCTGGAATCTGCTTTCTGAGATTAGAAGTGCCCTCTTGCCTGATTTTAAACAAAAATAATTGGAAAGGCACATGTACCAGCTTCCAGTTTATAAGAGTTCATTATTTGAAATCCCCTGAGCTCCTCCAATTAGAAAACAACTTTTTGACTTAATATCCTTCAATTGTTAAAAACTTGCGTCACTGAGAGATCACAGTGAAACGTAAAGGTCCCAGCACATTGGCACTTGATTGTGAGGGGATGTGATTGTTCCACATTTAGACTGGAAAGGGTTAGGAACTCCGCTTCCCAATGTGCTTAATGAATGAAAGGAAAATTGGACCCTTGAGCCAGAGGCAATGACCTAACTGAGTGAAAAATGTTTGCAGGTTAACAAGGGCAACTGTTCCTTGCTATAATTCCCACTGGAGGTGAATGACAAAAAAGGCCAATAAACCTCAGACTTTGGATTATTTATTAACCTGTTTTCTTCCTAGAAGAAAAGACCTTACTGTAGATCTTGGAAGACTGAACTGAGAAAAGCGTCCTTTTACAAAGGGTGAATTAATGACCATATGCACTGCTTGAAAAGATTAAGGTGTAATATTTAGTATCGGTGTAATCTCTGTGATCACTCAGAGTTTTAAAAGGCAACCTCACTGGGACTGAAATGCAAGGGCAGTAAAAATAAAATTGTGATTAAATGACACTAATTTAAGCCATATTAGAACAAAATTTAACTGGATTGTGATATATTATATATAAACTTCGTTGACACTGAATTAGAGAAACATATTTTTTGTCTTGTATTAAGGACACTGCTGCCTAACGTGCTAACACAGCAAATCTGTAGCTTTCCTATAAGTACTCAGAAATTAGGGTGTGATGAGATAGCCAAGTGTCCTGATGCAAACTGGAGCCTCTCCAGCTGGAAGACATGCAATTCACTTCTCACCACGGAGGGCAAGACTCACTTTCCAAGCCAAACTGTTTGTCGTGAAGTAATGGAAAGATTCCTGTTGTCTTTAGTGAGATCAGGTCTGGAGCCTAACACAGAGGTAGTGGAAAAAAATACAGCATAAATGCAGAATAATGCAGGAAAAGCCTTAATACTAGTAATAATCAGTAGAGCAGCCGTCAAACTACCTTTATAAAAAAATCTAAGTGATGACTTTTCAGGAAACAATGTAGACTAGTCAGGAGAGAATTGAAGGGTATGATCCAAAGTTGAGCTGTTTCAGTGGGCTTTGTATTGTATTAGTCCCTAACAGAATATACAAATAACATATTGCTTCCTGTATTTGAAGTGCCAAAAATGAGACAGTTGCAAGCATTCTGCAAACCATATGTCTGAATCAGTCTGGGACTGAAGGAAAAGGAAGGAATATGCATTTCCATAATGCAACACTCTCTGCAACATAGGTATGATACCCATAATGCATAGGTGTATTTTCAGTAACAAAAGCTGCATTTCACTTTCATGTTAAAGCAACCCTGTGTTTTTCAAAATGCAATTTCATTACTGTGAGTATACCTGAAAATCATAGAAACATAGAGTCATAGAACTGTTTGGGTTGGAAGGGACCTTAAAGATCATCTACTTCCAGCCCCCCTGCCACAAAGGCTCAAAGCCCCATCCAGCGTGGCCGTGAACACTGCCAGGGATGTGGCATCCACAGCTTCCCTGGGCAGCCTGTTCCAGTGCCTCACCACCCTCACAGGGAAGAATTTCTTTCTTAAATCTTTCTTATATATCAGAGTAAATGAAAAGGTGAATTCTGTGTTTATCTTTTGCTTTCCTCTCTGGATGACAGAACAGCCTTCCTGATTTTCCCTGAAAATGTGTGATTAAATTTATATGGTCTTTAGTCGCCTGTTTGCAAGTCTTGTTGACTTTAAAATGGCCAGACAATTTACATTTGATTGTTAATTCTTAACTAAGGAAAACATCTGAGAGAAGCAGAGCTTTGATTTCCACACCCTTGGCTTAAATAATGCAGGTCATGGTACCTTTGTAAAGAAGACATAACTTCAATTGGAGTTCTTACCTGCTTTCTTTTACGAATACAGAGAGAAATAATATTTTAAAGAATTTATTTCTATAAATTAAGATTCATTTAAATGTGAAGTGTTCTAGCACTAACAGTGCTTTATTTCTTTTAAATATTATATAGACTATACTATTACCCTTAAGCTGATTCTTAAGTTGAACTTGCATTTCGTGCAGTGCCTGTGTCAGTCAGAAACAAAATGTCCACTGACATCTGCTAGCAATGAACACACGGACTTTTACTTGCTTGGGACTCCGTATGTACTTTTCTGTCCTCTTACCCAAGCCATTAAGAACCTGATTTCTTAATAGCCTTTTAAGAACTAAAAAAGGCTGTTCAGGCTTTCTGATAGACTGTACGTTTTGAAACAGGACAATCCCAATTATTGAAAACAGCTCTGTAAATAACTGAGCTTGTAACGGAAGAGGCAAATATCTGTGCTAGTATTAAGGAAAAGTGGATGGATTACATCCGGATGAAAATTCATGCATGAGAGCATAAATTTAAATGTATCTGTGACACTAAGATTCAGACACACAAAAGACCTTGCAAAACAACAGATACGTTGAGAGGGTATCTGTGGCTGATGAGTCCATGACTTATGTTGTCATCCTCTCGTAGACATCTGTTCTGGTCTGCAGGGTTTCACCTATAGGAAATGAGGGGTCATCTGTTTTGCTGTGTAAATTCTTCCCATGGAGAAGGGAAGACAACAGTCATTAAGACTTGGAAGGCTGTTGTAGATCCTGACTTCTGTATAAATGTAGTATAAAAATTGTCATCTCTATTGCAGTCAGTAGAACTGCCCCTGTATACTGCAGGCAGGAAAGAATCGTGCTTTCACAGCTGACTGCAACACCTGAGCTAAACTGAGTCTTCTAGAGGGTAAAGATCTGCTGACTTTGGGATGCTGCCTGTCAGCTGCCATCCCCAGGTTCTTTTCTGCTCACCAGCTTCCCAGTCACTTTGCCAAGCATGTATTGTTGCATGGGACTGTTGTGACCCAAATGGGGGATTGGACACTTTGCCTTGTTGAACCTCATACAGTTGGCCTTGGCTTATTGATCCAGCCTGTCCAGATCTCTCTGTGGAGCCTTCCTACTACTCAGCAGATCGACACTTCTGCCCTGCTTGGTGTTATCTGCAAATTTACTGAGAGTGCAGTCAATGCCCTCGTCCAGATCATTGATGAACAGAACTGGCCCTAGTACTGAGCCCTCAGGAACAACCACCTTGGTGCCAAGCCACCAACTGGATTTAACTCCATTCACAACCTCTCTTTGAGCCCAGTGAAGTGCACACCCATCCAAGCCATGAGGAGCCAGTTTCTCCAGTAGAATGCTGTGGGAAAAGATGTCAAAGGCTTTCCTAAAGTCCAGGTAAACTACACCCACAGCCTTTCCCTCATCCACTAAGCAGGTCACCTTGTCATAGAAGGAGATGAAATTAGTTAAGCAGGACCTGCCTTTTGTAAATCCATCCTGACAGGGCAACTGCTCTCAAGAAGGCATGTTTGAGAGTAGCTAGCTGCCAGAAGCAGCTGGTAGTGCTGCTAATGGAGATTCCCAGTTCTTGGGTCCAGTTTTTAACGTCATTCCTAGCACTACTGGATTAATGTCTTACAGGTGCTTCTCATCACTTAAGGCCTGGAGTCTTCTCACCATGAAGTTGTAGGTACTACAGAGCCTTTCATTCATCCTGTCTACACAGAGCTAGCGCTCCTAAGTTGGGTGCCTAAAGTCCTTATCTTGTGTCTTTGTCTAGACAAGCCAGATGCATTTCTGATTTTAAGAGGAAATTAAGTGAAAACTTGCCCATTGTTGCTGGACGTAAGCTGCAAAGTTTCATCCATTGTCTCTTTATTGCATATACTAGGGGACTGTGAAAGTCTGCGTAGTGGATCTCTTTATTTTAAAAGACAGAAAAAGAAATCAAAATAATTAAAGTGAGAAAATAGCAAATAAAAAAAAGAAACTGGTGAGTAATATTTAAGTTAGCAAAAAAAATGTTTTATTGGGAAAGTAGAGAAATTACTAACTATAAAAGGGTAGGAAGAAAAACTTCTGGTACCGTGCAAAATTCATGAGTAGGAGGTCAGAACCACAGTGACTTGTAATTCAGCTCAGTTTGTATTAAACCTAAATATGAACTTCTGAACTTGATTTTCCACTACCTTTCTAGTTTGGGACATTGGTAAGAATTTGTTAATCATTAAATATATAGGTTTCCTTCTGAGTTCTATGGGATATCAGTGACTCAGCTTCAGAGATTTGAAAAGCTTGCTGCTCTCAGGTACCATTTACAGTTCTTTATCCCTATGCACTTCTGTCTGTTAAAGTTCTATGTGTATTATTTCAGAGTTTAAAAAATACAGTTTTCTTCTTTAAAGTCCCTTAGATATAGATAGACATCTTTCTCTTAAATTCTAAACAGAATAAAATTAAATTGCAATAAAAAACCAAAGACAGACTTTTTACACAAAATTTTTTGTTTAATTTCTGCATAAACTCTGTTTTATTCTTTAACTAGATTTATGTAGGTAACTATGCTACTACTTGACTACCACTTTTTGATGTTCTGCAGGAGAAAATAATTGGGCACACACTGGATTTTCAAAACATAATCCATGTGTAGTAAATAAAGTTTTTGTATGTTTTCCAACAAAAATGAAATCTTATTTTCTTCTCTGTGTACTTTTCCCAGGCAAATAGTGTGTAAACTGAGTAGGCCATGAAAGTTCACTGACACAGAATTCCGTAAAGGTGTGATAATCACCCTAAAAGCCTACTTATACACCAGTTGTTTCATACAATATTTGCAAACCTCACAAATGTTACTATATATGCTTGCATTCACATCATCATTGGCTATGATCTTGTCTCATAAATTAAGGTTGAGTCTTGTCAGTTCTTGGATAGAAGGCCTCCAAGGAAAACCCAGATGGTGCAGGCATTGGTAGTGATTCAGTGGGAAGACCACCTACTGTGTTAGTACTCATTTTTCTTTTGGATTGAGAGCATTGTGTTTGGAAAGATCTTGCAGGGACTTTTTGTGAGGTTAAAAATTAAGAATCCGACCAAAACTAAGTATTTCAAATCATGGTAATAATAATCCTATCAGATTTGTGTAAAAGTACAATTGTGGTTCAAATATTGCCAGCTGAAATGAGAAACCTATGAGTTAACTGAAAATGTTATTTTCCTTTATTCTTTTTTTTTCATTCTTTCTTCATTCTGCATCCATCCGCCCCCTCTGTGAAATATTCACTGATAACTAACTTCTAAAAGCAATTTTTATCTTCATAGGCATTTCCTGGAAGCTTTTGTAAACCAGTCAAAACCCTCAACACATGACTGAAACAGAAAGTGGGAATTCCCTCAGCTGGGAATTTGCAATTTGGTCCTTATCTTATTATTTCCTTCTGTGGCACAGAACAAAAATATGTGAAAATGTTAAAATGTTGTGTCTCCATTCCATCCTGTGGGCCAGAATACCTGATGACACCATGCCACTTAGGTGATGGTTCAAACATACGGTGCTGTCTGAAAACCCTGGGCTAGGTGCAGTGTGGCAATTGAAGCTCTGTTTACCGTGTGTTGCCTTAGTAGTGTGCATATTCTTATTGCCTCCCAAAGTGTTAAAGTACTATTACAATGTGTCGTGGCAATTCTCTTTTAAGGGAGGGCTTAGGTTTTTATTTGGTTTTGGGGGAGTTTTGTTTTTTGTTTTTTTGGGGGGCTTTTTTGGGGTTTTTTTTCAATTTTTTGTATAAAATTCTTTATAAAAAAATAAATTTTTAACTGAACACAGACATCTGTTATGAAA
>JAVHNF010023938.1:0-13878 GCA_034783455.1 Micropsitta finschii | reverse complement strand
AGAGCATGAGACTCAGAAAGTCCTTGGTCAGACTAAACATTACTGAGCAACAACTAAAACCATCGGTGTTATCAGCGCCGCTCCCAAGCTGAAAGTCAAAACCACAGCACTGCACCAGCTACTAAGGAGAAAAGCGACTGCTACTGCTGAACCCAGGACACACCCAAAGTCCCAGACAAAGACAGTAAGCCCTTAACTTCCCATTTCACTGCCCTAGCCTGACACGGATGGGCAGAAGAACACCAATGCTCACACCTGAAGGAAGCTAAAAAATTCCCTTCTAGACCTGTGCTGTATGCTTTTTTTACGACTTAGTTGAGAAAAATGCATCCCAGCTCCCTCAGGGTAAGTGTTCTTTGAGCAATGCACTACCCCGGAACAGCACCACCCGAGTGTGCACCAGGAGGAAGAGCATTTCATTGGAACCAAGGCACGCGATGGCCTTCACAAGGAGTTCTGGAGGCAGTGAAGACCCTCCCACATGTGCAATCTGAAATCCACACGACCATGGCACCTGCCCCTGCAGAACATCCCACCATCAGCACAGCCCCTCGAGAAGAGTGTGCACTTACAATGACATCGTGCTGCCCCAGGACAGGCATTTCCCACAGAGACTGGTTAGTGAAGCGATTGAAGTAGTAAGGGCGATTCTCCCGCTTGCTCCAGCACTTCTCCCAGCCAGCCTGCACCAGCTCATCTGGGAACAGAGTGAGAGTCAGGAGAGCAGCATCCTAAACAGCAGCCCCACTACTGTCACAGCCCTGACACACGCATCACTCCAGCTCCTCCCGCAGCAGCTTCCTTCACTCTCCCCCTGCTCTAGGGTCTCAAGAACTCTGTGCTGAGCCCTCCTAAAGCAGAGTTGTACCTGGCAGGTCCTGCACCAGTCGCAGAGGTTTGGGGGAGCTGGGCTGGTTCTGGTTGGAAGTGCCGGGTGAGTGACTCATGAGAGATGCTTCCTCCGCAGGGCTTCTGTGATTCTCATTGGCCATTTCTCAGCAACCACACTAGAAAACACAGACAAAACCCCCATGTTACAGCAGGAAAGATCCCAGATGCACTTAGTCCATTCAGCTACAGCACTGCAAGTTCGTTCTGGCAATAAAACAGGGTTTGAATGAGTACACACAGCATCTGAGTCCTCAGTAATACCTGTTGTCCCACACACAACTAGCTGTGAGGAATGCTGAGCTCTACGTGGTGCCAGGTAGGGAGCTCTTAAGGCCAGGATTCAAAATACTCTTTTCCCAGCTAAAGCCCTACTGAGAGCGCAGTGCCTGGCCCATAGGGCAGCACTGAGAGCATAAAACATAAATCCACTCCTCTGTGAACACGTTCCACCTCTGCCACACTCACACCACAGCCAAATCTGACCTGTTACACCCAGAGGCAGTTTAAAACAACATCTACACACAAAGAAGTGCACGTAATTTAACCAAACGGCTCTTGTTAAACAACTTCTGCTGTATAAAATAGCCCTAGTGCTTCACTAACAGCTCCTGTGGTTCAGAGAACCATAGGTAGGGGTCAGGAC
Source organism: Micropsitta finschii (assembly GCA_034783455.1). NCBI lineage: Eukaryota > Metazoa > Chordata > Aves > Psittaciformes > Psittacidae > Micropsitta > Micropsitta finschii. The sequence goes on along the minus strand of JAVHNF010023938.1, from coordinate 12,344 downwards.
CGCCTGGCCTGTTTTCCTCAGCATGTCCCAGCCCAGCTGCAAGGCCTCAGGCAGGTTTAGCCTTCGGTACTTTTTCATTTACATACCAACAGTTATGCAGAAGCAGCTCTAGTGAGACAATCAAGCTCCCCAAAATCAGAATGTAACATTGCCAGCTAGAGAGAAAGAGCCAGGCTTTTCCTCTTAGTCACCACTCCTCCCCCGGGGAGGTTTCTCTAACAGCACTGCAGCCTGCTCCTCCCCACAACCTGAAATACGGTGCCAAAGACCCGGGAAAAGGAGGTACTTTAAATAATTACTGTTACCTCAGTTACTTAATTCGACTCAGGCCTCTGGGGAGGCGCTGCACAACACCGAAGTCAGGGCTGCAGCAGCACAATCTTGTACCCAGAAGTGTTTCTAACTGAATATCCCAGCAGTACCCTTGCTTTTGGTCATCTTGTAAGTAACCCCCTTGTTTGGTCTGCAGGCCAAGTTACCTGCATTTATTCACCTTTGCTCCCCTTCCTGCCCATAAAACCTGCTGGCTCTGTCAGAGGAGCAGAATGGTGAGAGCCAAAAGCATCCCTGAGTTAGCAGGCACTAGCTGGGGTGCCTGCAGTACCACTTGTGGAACTGGTGTGATGCAGGCCAGGGTTGAGGAACTTGACCCCTCTCAGCACCTTGGAAGATGTTTCCATCCTTCCAGCCAGGGTGAGCAGGGAAAGGTCTGGGACACGGCAGGAACCGGGAGCTTCGGTCTCTGCTCACAATCAAGCAGGTGACAATGACCAAGCCCACAGGGAAGTGCCTGTCACACAGTTCCAGTGCAGGTCAGGATGTGCAGTGGGCTCAGCCAGCACTGGGCAGTGGCTGCAGCTCACACTTGCTCCCGAGCCCCAGCCCCTCAGCTGCTGGCCAAGGGCCGCAGGGGTGGCCAGGGACTACTACAGGCACAGAGCCCTTCCAAGCCATGCTCAGCCCCTGCTCAAACTGAAGCACACACAGAGGTGCTCACGTGTCCGTCCTGCAGAGTACACAGAGAACACCTTGTAATGAACCGGTACATACTGACGGGACCAGACCTCCCAGTGAATGTTAAGAGGTGACAGTGCTGGGTATGGAGATCCTCCTGCACTGGCCAGCACACACCAACTGCAGTGACCTGCTGGTGCTCAAACCACCGACAAGGATGGGTCTGTCCCTGTCTCTGCCTTCTCCTGTTTCTGGATAAACCAGGATGGTGGAAGTTGACAAGAAACTTTATCACTTGATCAGGATTGATGAGTACTGAATCCAAGTACCCTTAAGGTATGGGTAAAAGGAAAAGCAAACTGATGGGAATCCTAACTTTTACGCAACTAATGTTGGGACTTAAGACAGTCAAAGGGATCCAAAATAATAATAAAGGGATCCAGAATAATCCATCATTTTATGGTGAATATGGTTGGTTTTATACACCACGGTGCATACAATACTTGACAGACAACACTGTCCCTGCCCAGAGAGCTTACAACCTAGGAGCAGCAACACAACCAGAGACCGCAGCAAGGTGGAAGGAAACACAAAGCAAAGTAGAGAGAACAGGGTCGTTGTTTGTTTCCATTTCACTACGGCGGGATTTTACACAAGACAACGGCAAACGCAGACAAAGGAGAGCCGCGACAGCCCCCGGGGCACAGCAAAGCTTCCCCTTCATCCCAGAGCCGCTCCGGGAGGCTGAAGGCCAGGCCGCCGCCTCCCTTCATCGGTACCTGGCCCGTCCCCGAGAGCCAGACCCTGCGAACGAGTGGGACAAAGGCCGAATGAGGCTCCGCTCCCGAGGCGGCACGGACACGTGTGGCGAGCGCGCCGGGGCTCAGGGACCGCGCCAGGCGCGGGCAGGGAAGCAAGCGTGTGCTGCCCGGCAGCGCCAGGGGCTGCGCTCCCGGCGGCAGTGACGGGACGGAGCTCCTCGGCGCGGCGGGACGGGACCGGCGGGCAGCCAAGGGGGCCGGGGCCGAGCGGGTGCGGAGCGGAAGCGGCGGCGGCGGCGACAACTCTGCAGGCTGGACGGGAGAGGTCCGGGGGCACGGTGTAAGCGGGGCGGAGGCGGGAGCCCCGCGAGTACTTACGGTGCCGGGCTGCCTGGCGGGACGCGTGGCCGTCGCTCCGTGCTGGCCGCTGGCGCGCCGGGGCCGCATCCTCATAGCGGGGCGTCCCGCGCCGGGCCCGCGGGGGCCGCTACGGAGACAGGAGGCCGTTAAGGCGCGCGGGGAGGAGCCTGCGGGCGCGCGCACGCGCGGCGGCGGGATCGCGGACCCGACACGGCCGGGGCAGACGCGGCGGCGGCGGCGGCAGCGAGTGCGCTCTAAGATGGCGGCCGCGGGCCTGAGCCGCCTCCCTGCGCCGCCTCCTGCCGCCGCCCGCCCGCCGCCGTAGCCCGCCCCTCCCTTGCCCGCGAGCAGCCGCGGGCGCGCCGCTCACCCGTGCGTGCTGCCGGGGACTGCGGACACCGGGCGCAGCGACACCTGCCCCACATCCGCCTCGCCCGTCCCGCCGCCGCCATCTTGCGCCGGGACAGCGGGCCGGCGGTGCGCAGGCGCGGGGCCGCCCCCCTGCGGCACTGCGCAGGTGCCGCCGCTCGGCAACCGCTCAGCACATGCTCGCTGCTAGCCCCGCACCGGCCCTCCGCCAGGGCGCCTGCGCACAGCTGAGCCCGCGCTCGGGCCGGAGGGGAGCGCATGCGTGGAGGGGGAGCGGCGGCAGCGGGGCCATCTTGGGTGTGTGGGGCCGGGCACGCCCTGGGCAGGGCCGCGCCGCCGCTATTTCGGGCCTGCCGCGGTCATTGCGGCCCAGCCCTGCCCTGCCGTGTCCGGCTCTGCCCGGCCCGACTCGGTCCAGCCCTGCCCGGCCCGGCCCTGCCGAGCCGCCGCGGGCGGGTCCCTGCACAGGCCGGGCGCGGCCGCCGACAAAGCGCCTTTGAAGAGGCGGCGGCGCCGGGACGGGGTTGGCGGCGGCGGCAGCAGCGCAGCGGGGCCCGTGGCGGAGCTTCCGCCTCCCGCCGGGCCCGGGCGTGGCTTGTCCCGGTAACCGCAGCGGGAGCCGCACGCGTCCCAGCGCACATCTCCGCTGGGGCGGTGTTAGTCTGGCCGCTGTCGGGTACAGACCGGCTGCGGTGCTGGCGGTACCGGGGTGTGCCCGGGGCCGCGCTGCGCTGTGCGGCTGCAACCGAGCACCGGCGGTGCCCGTCCGCCGGCCCTCGGCAGCCCTGCCTCCCGCTGGGACTCGTCACTGCTGGCGGCTCGGCGGCGGTGCCGTCAGTCTGGGCCCGCTGTGGTGCGTGCCCAGCCGCGGGGCTGTCCCCCTTGCTGCGGGCCCTGTCCTACCCGTTCCCTCCACTCTGTCCCGCTTTCCGTGGGCTCCCCGGCAGCGGCCGCACGGCTCCCTCTCCCTCAGGTCCTGCCCTCTGCTCCCGGAGCACCGGGGTCAATGCAGGAGTTAATGCTGGCGAAGCAGTTGTGGGGGGATAAGTGCTGTGTAAGCACTGAGTCTCCCCAGAGCCTGCCTGTGTTGGGTGCGAGCCCGCGGCGCAGCCCTGCTCTGCTGCCCCACAGCACAGATAACCCCGGGGCACAGAGAGGGTTATCAGACCGACCCCTGCCTGCGCGGGAACAGTGGGTTCTGAGGGTAGAGGAAGGGGCTGTGAGGGCAGGGGCAGCTCACATACGCTCTGTGCTGGGTGCTTGCCGGGCGGGAGGGAGCAGGACAGCAGCCTGGGTGCTCCTAGGCTGCTTCAGCAGTGCCCATCATGGTGCCATGAGGCCGGGACCTGCCGGGCCGCCGGCAGCAAACTGGACACCTCCTGCAGACCGGAGGGTATCGGCTGCTGCACCCGGCAGCATCGGTGGCTTCTCTGCCTGGGGCTCTCGTCGCAGATGGGCATGAACCAGCCTGCACTGGCACCCCAGAGCCTGAGCTGGGCTCCAGCCCGGGGCGGCTGCGGGGAAGTTGGCACCAGGAGGAGCAGCCGGGGGGGCTGCCCCGACTGACGGATCCCTCAGTCCCCGTGTGCACGGCGGGGGCTGTGCCCGCAGCGATGTCCCTGCCCCGGCGCTCTCCCTGCCCGCGCTGGCAGGCAGCGAGCCTGGGACCCGCATCCTCCCCGTCCCGCTGTCTCCTCCCAGCCGTGGGCTCGCAAGGAGTGGCCGCGGGTGGGCTCTATAAAGGCAGAACCGCAGCCGGCACTGAAGAAACTCCTGGAGCTGCTGGTGCTCTCCCTGTGTCCCTTCACGTGATCCAGCTTCCCCCCGGCCAGGGGAGCCGAGGACAAGCCCCGCTGTAAGTACCCGAACCGGGCCGGGTTGTGCCGTGCTCCCCGGGCCCTGCAGGAGGGTCCCCACACTCGCCCTGTGAGAACTGGGGGGCAATGGATGGGGAAGCCCCAGAGCGTCCCCCAGCCCTGCAGGAGCTCTGCCTGTTGCTGCTGCTCAGCCCCCGGCCCTAGCACATCCCCGCGGCGGGGCTGGGAAGGGGGGGCTATGGGGCTGCCCCGGCTCCCTGCAGCTCCAGCTCCCAGCCTGGGCCTTGCTCTGCGGGACTCGGGGTGTTCAGGGCTGGACGCTGCTGGGGCTGCAGGAGCCGACTGCTCCCAGGGCACGTAAGACCCGCGGGGTCCATGCAGGGGCTCGTGTGCAGCGGCTCGGGTTGGGGCCCTGCCTCTTGTGGGCTGCTCCTCTCTGGGGGTTCAGGAGATGGGGTCTGGGCAGCAGCGGGAGCCGCGGGTGCTCCCCGGGCTGTGCCCTGCCCGCGGGCTCTGAGCAGCTCAGGCACCGGCCGGGTGCCTCCCAGCGGGGCCGCTGCCCCGGTGTGTCCCTCCAGGCCGGCCCTGCTGACCCTCTGCTCTGCTCCAGGTACGAGATGGCTGCCGGCGGCTGCCTCCTCCTCCTCTTCCTCCTGCCCTGGATGGTCACCGCCTCACCCAGCCCACCCGGCTGCAAGATCCGGATCACCTCCAAGGGGCTGGACCTGGGTAAGGGGCCCCAGGACCCGTGCAGAGGGAGGCTGGGACACAGCCCTGGTTGGGCTGTGCCTGTGCTGCACACACCAGGGCGATGCTGCTGGGGGAACACAGCCTGGCTGTGGCAAGCCCGGGCTCCCTTTGCTTTGCAGTAAAGCAGGAGGGGCTGCGCTTCGTGGAGCAGGAGCTGCAGAACATCACGGTGTCAGACCTGCACGGGAAGGAGGGGCAGTTCCACTACAACATCAGCCAGTGAGTGCTGCCTGTTTCCCGCAGCTCCCTGCACCCATCTGTGCGTCCCACCCGCTCTGTCCCCTCCTTGCAGGGTCAAGGTGACGGACCTGCAGCTAGCCTTGTCAGACCTGGACTTCCAGCCGCAGCAGCACCTCGTCTTCAACATCAACAATGCCTCCATCAGCCTGCGCTTCCGCAGGCAGCTGCTCTACTGGTTCTTGTGAGCTTCCTCGTGCTCCCGCTGCTCCGGGCACCAGCACACCCCCGGCTGTGCCCGCTGGGTGCTGTGGGCTCCTCTCATCCACCTTCCTCACTTCCAGCTATGACATCGGGTCCATCAATGCCTCTGCAGATGGTGTCCACATCCACACAGTGCTGCAGCTGGCCAAGGACAACGCTGGGCGCCTCAAGATCTCTAACATCACCTGCAATGCCTCCATTACCAGGATGCACGCAGGCTTCTCTGGCACGCTCAGGTACACCCGACACTACTGCAGCAGCCCTGCCCCTCTGCCAGGGCAGCTTTGCCTGTGCCCAGCTCCCAGACTTCCCCTTCTGCACCCTTGGCCTCCCCTGCCTGGGCTGTGTGCTCACATGGAGCTGGAGTCACAGGGGAAGGCAGGCGGCTGCAGAGCTGCTGTTGTGTCCTGCAGGAAGGTCTATGAGTTCCTGAGCACCTTCATTGTCACAGGGATGCGCTTCCTCCTTAGCCAGCAGGTACAGTTGAGTGCACACAGGCAATGGAGACCCCAGTCTTCCCCTGCCCTGCAGCAGCAGGAGGGCCAGGTCCTCATCCAGACCTCTTAGCAGAGCCCTTGCCTTTCAGATCTGCCCGTCACTGGAGCACGCCAGCCTGGTGCTGCTCAACTCCGTGCTGGACACAGTGCCAGGTGAGTGCCGCTGGGGCAGGGGACTGGAGCTGTGCATCGGGCTGCTCACGGGCACGGTGACAGCAGCACGTCCTCCCGGCAGTGAGGAACTACGTCGATGAGCACATAGGGATTGACTATTCCCTCCTGCGGGATCCGGCCGTCTCCACAGACACCCTTGACCTGGACTTCAAGGTGAAGGCTGGATCCTGCCCTGCTGAGAGCAGCTGTGCTGGCTGCATGCTGGGCACCACAGAGCAGCCTGGCCTGTGCTACAGCTACAGGAACCTCTCATGTTCTCGGCCTAGGGCATGTTCTTCCCACGTGTAAGAGAGAACCAGGAGCTGGAGAACCACGCGGTGGAGCCGGTGATCAAGGAGACCGAGCGCATGGTCTACGTCGCCTTCTCGGAGTACTTCTTCGACTCATGCACGCGTACTTCCAGGCGGGCGTGCTGGCCATCGAGCTGCAGGGGGAGAAGGTAAAGCAGTGCAGGGCACCCAGCTCCACCAGGCAGCTCTCTGCGGGCAGGCAGGAGGGAGGGCTGGGCTCTGCCCACACAGCAGATGAGGGAACAGCTCTGCTGGGTCAACAGCGACTGCTCGCTCACCCTCAGGGGGTTTGATCTCCCTGCAGGTGCCCAAGGACCTGGAGGTTCTGCTGAGAGCCACCTTCTTCGGCACCATCTTCATGCTGGTGAGAGCAGCACGAGGCCAGGCGGGAGGCACGGGGCAGAGCCCAGCCCCGCTCCCTGCCCATGGCTCACCTGCCCTCCTCAGAGCCCCACCGTGGATGCACCCCTGCAGCTGGTGCTGCAGGTCTCAGCTCCCCCCCGCTGCATCATCAAACCCTCGGGCACCTCCGTCTCTGTCTCTGCCTTCCTCAACATCTCGCTGGTGCCGCCCGGCCGCCCGGCTGTGCTGCTCTCCAGCATGGCCATGGTGAGCAGGGACCCCTGTGCGTGGAACAGCGTTTCCCAGCCCACATGGAAGGCTGCGGTGTCCCAGAGCAGAGGGACAGCGGGGCTGGGAGCAGCACCCATGGCTGCGGTTCACCCTCCTCCCTCCACAGGAGACAAAGCTGAGCGCCAGGGTGTACCTGCAAGGGAAGGCGCTGCGCGTGCAGCTGGACCTGCGGCGGTAGGGCCCGTGCTGGGGGGGGAGGCTGCAGGATGGTGTCCCCCGCATCCCGCTCACGCCTGGCTCCCCCCCGCAGGTTCCGCATCTACTCCAAGCAGTCGGCACTGGAGTCACTCGCGGTGAGCTCCTGCAGCAGCCCCTGCCCAGGGCACAGGATACACCCGAGCCCCCCAGGGCCAAGCAGGGCCTGGGCTGCTGCTGCTGCCTCACCCAGACCCCTCTCCCCGCAGCTGTTCTCGCTGCAGGCCCCTCTGAAGACACTGCTGCAGTTGACCATCATGCCCATCATTAACGGTAGGCACCAGCACTGCCTGCACCGGGCCTGGGGTAGCCGGCCTTGGCTTCACTGCATCTCTCCCTCCCTACAGAGAGGACCAAGAAGGGGGTGCAGATCCCACTGCCAGAAGGCATGGACTTCACCAAGGAGGTGGTCACCAACCATGCGGTACGAGGACAGCCTGGGCCCCTGCGGTGGGCACAGGGACTGTTCCCTGTGGGGCAGGGCCTGTTCCCACCCAGCCTCATGCTCATCCTCTCACCCCTGGCAGGGCTTCCTCACGGTGGGAGCTGATCTCCACTTCTCCAAAGAGCTGCGAGAGGTGATTGAGAAATACCGCCCGGCACCCACAGCCGCTGCCCGCCCCAGCTCAGAGCCCACAGCACCCAGTGTGGACCCCCCCCAGCTCTAGCGCTTCTCCACACTCCCTCACTGTGGATCGAGGGCAGATCCCGGGCTGGACCCGTAGACTGTAGGTAGGAAGTGGCTTCCCCGGTCCCACTGGCACGTCCTGCAGGGCCCTGTGCCCTGGTGGGTAGCAGCAAGGTGGAGACAGACGCTCTGGGAACCCCTGCTGCTCTCCTGCTCCTCACACTAATAAACCATGCGACTCCAAGCCCTGTGGCTTTGATGTTTTGAGGATGTGCCTATGTTGTGCATGGGGAGAGGTGGGGAAGGAGGAAGCCACAGAGCAGTGGCAGAGGGGTTCAGAGCAACTGCCCCTCCCTGCTCTTGTGGGGGCCCCGTTTCCAGGCCTCAGTGACCCCGAGCAGTGGAGGGGACAGAGGACACAGAAGTCTTGGTGCCCCAGCACAGTGTGGCAGCATTCAGTGCTGCAGCATCCCTGGCACAGGGTGATCCTCATCAGAGAGCAGAGGGGCAACAGAGCTGTGTGAGGAGCTGGGCATGGGGAGCAGAACCACCTGGTTCAGAGAGTTTATTGCAAGTTCCCAGAGCACTGTGTGCCCTGTGCAGGGAGCGGGCGGTGGGATTGTCATCATGGAATGCCTCCTGCAGCGGGATCAGAGGTGGGAGCAGGTCAGAAGCAGACAGCGTCCAGGAGCTGCCCGCAGCCACCGTCTGGACTGTGCTTTCCTAACGGGGCAGCTGCCTCAGGCTGCCCAGGGCTCTGCGTGCAGGGGCAAAGGGAAGTGTGGGGCTGTGCCAGACGCGGGGGGAAGCAGCTGCCACCCCAGACAGGGAAGAGGCGACACAGGAAGTCACATAAGAGGTGGCAGCAGGCGCACAGCTCCTCACCCGGGGACAGCAGAACCCCTGGGGCTGCTTCTACTGCCCACAGCCACATCCTCACCCTGGGCTAGCGCAGGGAGCCCCACAGGCTGCAGCAGGGGCAGGTGTGAGGTGCAGGAGCCCCACAGGCTGCGGCAGGGGCAGGTGCGAGGTGCAGGAGCCCCACAGGCTGCGGCAGGGGCAGGTGCGAGGTGCAGGAGCCCCACAGGCTGCAGCAGGGGCAGGTGTGAGGTGCAGGAACCCCGGTGCAGCTGCAGTGGAGCTGTGCAGAAGGTGCTGGTTGCAGCCAGGTGTTGCCCTCCCGTGTTTTTAGTAGGGCTCATTCCTAATGAAGCGGCTGAACATGGTGAAGGCAGCGAGCGGCCGGTCCGTGGGCACCATGTGCCCGGCTCCCTGTGGGAGATGGGTGGCAGCAGCTCAGCCACAGCCCAGCCAGCACGGCCCCGCTCTGGCTGCAGCCCTGTCCCCCCCCTGAGGCCGCACAGCCCTACCTTGATGGTGAGGAAGGCGATGTTGGTAAATTCCTTCACGAAGCCCCCGATCTGGTTTTCACCTCTTTCCGTGTAGAGCCAGGGCCGGCGAGCCACCTGAACCTGGGAGCAGTGCGGTGCCCTCAGCGCCCGCTGCCCTCGCCGCAACCAGCCCCAGCACACAGAGCTGGTGACCGGCCCGGCCTGGGCCTGCGCTGCCCGTTTACCTTCTGGCACAGGGAGTCCACAAACCACTCGTCCCCCAGGAAGTTGCAGGCCATGTCCACGTCCCCGTTGTACACCAGGATTCGGTATCTCTGTGGGGCAGAAGGACCGTGAGTGCTCTGCAGCTCAGCAGAGCCGGACCCGGGGCCCGGCGGCTCCCCGGCACGCACCGTGGCTCCGAGCAGCTTCAGGTACTGGTCGTTCATCTGCATGTAGAGGCGCTTGTAGCCGCGGTTCACCTCAAAGCTGCGGAGGAAGCATCAGCATCAGGCGGCCGCTGGTGCTGGGGCCGGTCCCTCCCGCCCGGAGCTCGCTCACCTGCAAACCTGCCACTCCGGGGCCTCGCGGGAGATGTGCAGAGCCTTCCGCACCTCCGGTGCATTCAGGTACACGCTGATGTCTGTGGAGTTGGTGCAGGGCGGGTCCATCCGCACCTTATTGCGAGCTACCGGCATCCGGAACAGGTTCTGGGCAAGTCAGGAGAGGCCCTGCCACAACTGCCCGCGGGGGTGGCCGGGCTCTGCCCCCTCCCGAAGTCATTAAAAAGATATTAGTTGAGCTGAGAAAAGTCCAGCGCAGCCCCCGATGCGGGGTAGGGAGGGGGGGGTGCGTGTCATTAAACACGGGTTTGGATTTGCCAGCGCTAACACCGGGAGAAGGCACCGACGAGGTCTGAGTTCAAAACCTCCCCGTCCCCGGCCGCCCCTCTGCGCCCTGCCCGCTGCCCCAGGCCTTGGTAGCCGCGGCCGGCGCAGTGCGGCAAGGGGCGACCCCATCACCTGCCCCGTACTCCCCGCCGAGCGCCGCGGGAGAGGAGGACGGCGGCGAAAGCCAGGCCAGGAGCGGGGCCGTTCATTGCTTTGGCCGCATCCCCCGCACCTCCATGGGCTGCAAATGCCCCGGGAGCCGGAGGGAAGGAGGGGCAGGAGGGATCATTGCACCCCTGCGGCTGCCGCAGGAGCCAGGCGCCTCCGAAGTTGCTAAATGTGTCATTTATTAAAGCATTCAGGGGGCTTTTCTTTGGCGTTTGCTTGCAAACTCACAAAGGCCGAGCTGCTGTTTGGGGGTCTTTTCTGATGGAAAAAGGGCTCGGAGACCCCCGGCACAAAAGAAATCCTGGCAGTGCTTTCAATGGCCAGGACTCAATGAGGGGGACCCTGTGCGCAGCGGGCGGGGGCGAGGGGCCGCCCGGTGCTGCCTGAAAGGCAGGCCTGAATGTAATGGGGAGATCTGCGTTTATTTGTTGGGATCACATTTAATTAGCTTAGTACAACCCTTGAAAGACAAAGGGACCTCAATCTGGATCCAATCTGAAGCTCGTTTGGAGAGCGAGGGCTCCTGGAAAAGTCAAAAGAGAGAAAGGAGAAAGAAAAGGGAAGCTGGGAGAGAAAGAGGCTGGGGGCCCAGCCAGGTGACTGGCACGCGTGAAACAAGGGGGCCTTTTGGGCACAAGGCAGGGCTCAAAAGGGAGGGAGGAAAATAGCCTCTTCCTCAGGTTTTACCTACTTAAACCCTCTGAAGGGACCGGAGCTGAAAAGCCTCAATAGGGGCTAAGGAGGCTGCAAAGCAAACAGCAGCGCTGGAGCCGCAGCAGTTGGCAGCACTCGGTTATGGGAATGTGCCCAAATGTTACCTGCGCCCGGGAGCGCTCCCACAGCCCGGAGCGGGAGCCGTGGGGGGATGAGGTGATGATGCTCGGGATGAGCCTGGAGGAGGGGGGGTCCGGCGTGGCTGCCCCCTCATAGGGTGAGACCCCCCCCCACCCCGCCCTGCACCTCCATGTACCCCTGTGGGGTGCAAGCAGCTCCCCTGCTCCATTCATCATGTGCTGAGGGGGCCGGAGCTGGCCTGGGTACCAAGGAGAGTCCTACGGGAGCACCCCTTGGCTCTAGGGCAGCCCTCAGCATCCCCCCTCCTTGTCCCGATGCGGGTGGATGGCAGAGAGGACGCGCTCCCACCTCCCCAGGGGCATAAAAGGAGAGCGGCCATCCCCGGGGTGTCGCATCCATGGGACGGAGCCGAGCAGACCCTCCCGTCCCTCCAAACCGCAGGACTGTGCCGTGCTGCCCATCCCTGCTGCCCTCCGAGGGGCCAGCAGCAGCGGGAGGGTTCAGGGGGTGCCCTGGGCAAGGGTTTGGTGCGGTGAAGCCCTGAGCCTCCAGCACAGAACTGTGCAGCGCGTCCGAACCGGGCGGGCTGATTGCCCTGATAGGAAAGGAGCTTTAGGGCATTATTTGCCTCCATTTCTCTCTGCGGGAGGCCGCGGAGCCGAGCAGAGATGCTGAGATGCTGAGAGCTCTCCCCTCCGCTCCCGCTCGCTTTCCTGCCTGTTTTTCCTTCCCTTTAAGCAGCATTTCCAGGATCGTTTTGGCGAGGGTGTCACGGTGCAGGGCAGCAAACAAGGGGAGGCAAAGGAACCACATTCCCGGCTGCATCCGACTGCTTCATGGGGCACGAAGAGGAACACGATCGTGGTGTAACTCCATGGCTGTGCGTGGTGCTGAGGAACGGGGCAGTCGGATGCCAGCTCCGGCGCCGTGGGGCCCTTGCTGAGCTTGCTGGGAAGCACCGAGTGCGAAGCAGCCCCACAAGGGCCTTTCTGCCCCATGGCAGCGCGGAGCAGGTGGGAGCCTGGGGGGGGATCTGGATGCAGAAGCAGGAAAATCTCTGCACCTTTTCCTCCCCACGGGCAGCGACCTGGGGCTGGGACAGCCCCATCCCAGCACCATCTCTCCTGCATCCCGCTGTAACCTCTCCTGGAGCACCAGCCTGTGCCGCTGCACTGAGATCCACACAAGTGACTGTACCAAGGCACCAGGGCATTTGTGAGCACTTGCAGGGATGGTGACCCCAGCACTGCCCCGTTCCAATGCCTGAGCACCCTTTGGGGAAGGAATTGCT
>JAVHNF010023933.1:0-12238 GCA_034783455.1 Micropsitta finschii | reverse complement strand
CCGATCTGGGTGTCACACTGCTGTTGTTGACACTACTGTGACTATTCTTCACCATCCTCGCTCCTCTATCGCCGTGTTAATCTCTTTGCCTGTATATGGCTTCAGCGATGGCAGGGGAGAGAGCCAGGAAGCCTGCTCAATGGGATTCAGTCTGGTGGTGAATGCAGGTGACTGCTGCTGAAGTCCACTCTCTGTCAGCCTTGCCATACCCAACCTACAGCAAAATCACACTGTAGTTTCTTTTCCTCAGTTTCCCTGCTGTAAAATAATTATAGTCCTGTCCTAACTGATGGGAGCTCTGCTAGGTTAAGCATGTTGAACTTCCAAGCCAGTGGTAATGAGGAACTTCTAACAGGTGGAGTGTGGCTGCCTGAGAAAAGGCAATGGCTGTTTGGCTGCTAAAAACAGTCTGTGCAGTGGCATCTAGTGCACAGCAGGAAGAATTACAGACGTCCAGTGATCCTGCTGAGTTGGCTGTTACAGAAGAAGCACCACAAGCTGCCTTTTGGGGAAGCTGTGGGGCTAGGACCCTGCCTTTTCTTTTCTTTTCTGTTCTCCAGAGTGGAGCAGGGGACCACAAGTTTTAGGCTAGGTAGGAGCACCAGCAGATGCTGTTGTGCTTTTGTCTGTGAGCGCCCAGTCATCCAAATGCAGGGTTTAGATGTGATGAAAAAAAAAAAAAAAGAAGGGTCATCTAGGATCATCTAGTTCAGGCATCTATAGAGGAGAAGAGGGCACTGTCAATGTTCCTGGTGGCCAGAGCTGCTGACGGGATAAAGAAGTTGTGGGTATTTTGACTGATGGGGGTAAGTGTCTGGGCACCCAGAATCTCAGCCACAGCAGTTGCACATGCTTATCTCTGTTCCTCCTTGAACTGAAATGCACTGGGTGCCAAACAGGCACATCACAGAGTCTGGCCTGACTGGACTCAAAATCCAGTGCAGTGCCAGACTCTAGTCCTGCGTGAACTGCCAGAGATGGTATCTCCCTTCTGTCCTTTTTTGGTGGGCAGGAAATAGCTGATGAAGCATTCAGACTTCATTCTTTACTCTCCATTCCTCTCTTAGCTTTCAAAACACAGCTTTATCTATCAAGCTGTTGAACACCTCTGGTCTTTTCATGCTGTTCTACAAACCCATTCTCAACCACCTTAATGTGCCTTTCTTCCTTTCTGACAGGAGTAAAGGAGTGGAGCCTAAACTGAATATTGCTTTAAAACAGTTATTTCCTTGGGTTGAAATATTTAGTTAAGAATCTATTGTCTCAAGACAGAGAATGCTCTAAAGAAGATTACCCACATCTGTTTCTCGTGGCTGTACACATCCCGTTCATCTGATCTGGATGATCCATGGGAAAATTCTGCATAGGCAAAAGGGGAGCGTGTTTTTTTGGGAAGTGTCTCTTCATCCATGCTGGGTAAGATATACTTGAAGGCAGGCTTTGCTTCTGGAAGCAGGGAACAGGCCCAGATTATTCTGTTTCTTTGTCCTTGTATTAAATGGTTATTAAAAAAATGGGGTTTATGGTAAATGATGAATTTCTTGTGAGGTCTTTGTAATCCCTTTGGCTATTGTCAGATTGGGTTTTGCAGTAGCAATGCTGTAAGAAATTACTTATGAAATGAAAGTATATTTAGTGATACTAGCTGCACAGTTGAAATGAGTGTGTTGTAGAAAAAAGTTTAAATGACACTATGGTTGTGAATTGAAGCTTGTTTGTTCTTTTTTAAAGCTCTGCTTGAGATCACAGGTGAAATCTTTTAATATCTCAGGCAGAAAAATAGCGACAGCTCTGCAAGAGGACTTTGCAGAGCAGTTAGCAATAGCTCTTGGACAAACCGTTTTCAGAGCCTGCACAACTCCAGTTACCACTACTATTTGAAGCCTGTACTTGGAGCATCTGCTGCTGCCTGTACATTGCTTTTGTCTGCAGTTAACTAGAATAAGAAAATTAAGTGGTGCTGGATGCTAAATTCATTATGTGCAAAACTTCCCACTGCGTCTGGGTATAAGCACTAGTTACTTCACATATTCTTCACCTCCTTTCCTGTTCTTGCATCTACCAAAGGAATGTTCTCTATAACCAAGTAAGATTAAATAAGTTTTCATCGTTTAAAAAAAAAAAATAAAATTAAACAAAGCACTGTTAAAGTGCTTTTAAAATAAATTAAAAATATAAAATTAAACAAAGCATGAGTTAAAGAATAACTCATTCATCATTTCAACAAGGAAGTGGTCCACTTGTAGTTATTTTTTATTCTGTCCATCTCAGCCATTAGCAAATCTGAGAAGGGCAGATATAAGATGGGGTACAGTGTGTACAGCACTATCAGGGTAAAGCCTAGACAGAGCAGAAGTGGGAGGTGCTCACTGAGCTGTGGAAATGGTCCATAACAGGAAAGGCCATGTGGCTGGGAGTCTGAGCGGGTGTGAAAAGACCCCCTCTTGGATAGTAAAAATGCAAATATCTCATATACTATTTTCATGAGTCTGCGTTGCCTAATGATATCTAGGTTTGCTTTATAGTGGCTTCATACTTGACTATTTTAATCTTTTTTCATAGACTTACAGAATGGTTTGTTTTGGAAAGGACCATAAGATCATCTAGTTCCAGCCCCCCCGCCACAGACAGGGATGCCTTACACAGAACCATGTCACCCAAGGTGACATGGCTAGGTCCAGCCTAGCCTTGAACATTGCCAGGGATGGAGCATTTGCCGGTTCTTTGGACAGCCTGTTCCAGTGCCTCACCACCTTCACAGTAAAGAACTTCTTCCTTATATCTAACCTGAACTTCCACTGTTTAAGTTTAAACCCATTATCCCTTGTTCTGTTGCTAGAGTCCCTCTCCTGCGTCATAGGCCTTTTCCTTTTGTAAAGACAGTGTGGATATTAGCGTAGAGGAAACGGCTGTTTGAATAGACCCTGAAAAAGAGACAAGTGTTTAGAAAGACCGTTTCTCTGATTCCTTTGAAATTAGTCTTCTGTGCCTAGAAATTATTATTTGAATTGGAAGAGGATTGCAGACTACAGTGTTGTCCATTTATATAATGCAATGAGAGTCCAAATCAAAGCCTCCTAACACCTGGGCAGATGCTTGATTACAACTATAACTTAATACAGAGAACCAAATTCTCTGTTAGCATAATCTGATGCTTCTCCACTGTTGTTGGGTAAGTAATGCCATTTATGTTCTGCATAATTTGGTCTGTAACTGATAAGATTATCCCCTGACTTTTGTTTGTGAAAACTCAGGGGAGGTTGCACCCCGAGTGAAGACAATATAAAGAGGAGGAGAGCCAGCGGTTTTGAACAGACTGTATTGACACTGATGGGGCAGAGGTAGAGGTCAAGAGGTAGCAGAGTAGCAGTGGGCAGAGGGCTCATCTATTCCTAAGGAGAGCTCCAACAAGGTGGGCAGCTGAAGTGATTCCTAGTTGCTATCAGGGTAACATAAAGGCACCAGAAACAAACTAGAGCCTAGTCACAAATTTGCTGCAGCTGTTGTGTGGACCTAGATAAGAATAAGAGGCATCACCATCATGAATTTTGCTGACCCATGGAATGTTGCTGTGAGAACAAAACAGCACAGCAGCTTGACTCATCATTTGGGTAGGATGGTAGGGCAGGGCAGAAGCGTAGTTGATGCAGTTCTACTGTTCATTATACCAGCAATGCATAATGTTCACCATATGCTGTCGAAAGCAAGGTTCAGATGCTGTATCTCAGTGAGGAAACCACAGAATCCTAACATGCAGTGGCACAAGAGGAATTATGTTAGAAATGTGCCAGTGCCCATCATAACCACCCAGTAGCTGCGTTGTTGCCTGTGGTTTCTTTGTCTCTGTTGTTGTCTACTTGACTGATGGCACCTGCCAAGGGCAATGCAGCTACAAATGTCATGGCTTTTAGTGTGTCCATTGACAGTCTGCTGTGATTCTCAGGACCAATGTGTCCAGTCAGTTAGGATTAATACTCTTTCAGAAGCCCAGGGTATTTCCTTCCTAGTTCATCTTTACTTCTTTGTCCTCTTGCTAGACATTGTATCCCTGCTGTTTTCTGTCAGTCGGTGACTGCTGGATTTTCTATGCTGTACATGATACCCTGTCTTCTGTTGGGCACTGGTATGAGTGCAATGAATTGACTCAAGATCCATAGTTTAGTAGCTTATAAGTAGGGCTATTGTCCATCAGTGGGGCTGTGCTATTGCCACAAGCTGAAGTAGTGGGGGGGGGGCACCACAACAGCTTTGTAAGGCTTTTCTCCATTCTTTTCCTCCATTTTTCCTTTCTTTTTCTTTCCTGTAAATGCTGTTGAGGATGTTGGATGCTTGGAAATAATCAGGGATGCCTTTCATTCTTCTTCCTCCTTTCTTTTCCCTTACTAGCTCTTCATGTGCTGGGAGAAGCCAAAATTACCAGATAAAAAGTGATGATGCATTCCATGTATTTGGGCCTGCATATACTGTTAACTCATGTAATATGGAAACAATGAAAATGTTTTTTTTCAGGATTCAACTGAAACAAACCTTAGTTAGCTTAGAGCTGCTCAGGTTTTCCTTCAGTCTGTAACTATTTGATTAAACTGGTTTTAGTCCACATGCGGCAGATGACCAGTTTGGTGGCTTTCATTCAGGTATGTTTGGCCAGCTCTTACTGTATCTGAAAAAAGCGTTTTGCTTTCTGAATTCTAATGAATGTATAATGTTCTTTGCCATAGTATGAGAATTATTCCTCTCATAATATCAAGTGGTATTTTTTGTTTATTTACTTCATTTCATTAGAAGTCAGGGCCCTCTCCTGTGCCTGCCTGCACACCAGCTCATCAGACATTTCTGCAGTGTAGCTTGCTTTGACTGTGAGATCTTGAGAAGGAATGTCTCTTGGGTGTTCTGGGGCTGTTTTGTTTTCTTTTCCTTTTATTCTGGCTAGTCTGAATGCCCGAGTACAATCTGGCTCCTCGTTATGATATTTTATCTTGGTGTTGACAAGCGACATCTTCTGTGCTATTGCAAGATTTTTCTTTGGGGGATGCGGTGAGTAGATGAGGCTGTCAAGTTGCAAGTGCCAGAGCTGCCTGTAGATACAGTAGCTGCCCACCAGGAGGAGGAAGGAAGTGGGTCCCTTTTCACTGCACACCTGTATAGCATAACCACAGAAGTAAATAGAGAGTTGTTTTTTTGAAGCCCGCTCTGAATAGTGGCAGTGTGTACTGGCCGTGAATCTTAGGGTGCCAGAGGGTTTGGGCTTTACAAATTTAACCGTAGCTGTGTTTAAAAAGCGATAAAACCTGTTGTAATGTAAAACTGGAAGTAGGGAAGAATTTCTGAAAAATAGCTGCTTTCAGGAGAAACGAAGTGGTGGAGAGGAGCCGAGGTTTTGAGAACAAACGTGATACAATTTTGGTCTGAGAAGACTTAGTGGCTTTGCTTTCCTATTGTTGCTGGTTTTTTCAGTTAGAAAATAAAGGGCCAGTGACAAGTGCCTGTTTGTTGTGGTTACCTGTGTAGTGGTGTGTTTTAGGGTTACTTAATGATTGCGCTCTGAAAACGATAACAGCTTATGGACTGAGACCAATAGCTGCTCCCCACAAGTAACAGAGGTCAGGACATGCACTCCAGGCCCCTCCTGACCACCCACCTCTTCTCTTTCTTAAGCAAAACCACTCTGGGTTTGCTGTCAGCATGAGTTGACGAAAATGAATGTTTCTCTCCTGATTCCCTTTACCTAAAGTTGTCCTATTGCCTGTAGGCCCACCACAGGCTGCCTACCTGCCCTCTGACTGCGCTACCCTTGGTGCCCCAGGGCTGCAGCCAGACCCCTGCAGCACTTCCAGGTAGCAATAGCCCACTGAAAAACATGCTTGACAGTATGCAGGTGTGTGGAACTCCTGTTTGGCACCAACATGTCTCCCACCATCTTTATTTTGTCATTGCTCAAAGTAGATCCAAGCCTAGCTACCCTTCTTTACACAGCTGAAAATAATTCAGGGATGAAGAAACAGGGTTGTTGGCTGTGAGCTGTGATGCTGTGCCCATGGCATCTGTAGCATTCTCTAGTGCTGAAACTGCAACACCACTGTTACAGACAATGTGGGAAGACAGGGGTGAAACTCCAAGGAAAGATTTCACTGAAGCAGTGAGTCCTGTGAAGGTTCACATCATTAATACTGTTTACTTCCCATCGTTAATACTTCAGCTGAAATGGACGGAGTTTAAAACTTGATTATTGACTGTTGTGATGCCTTCAGTCTCATCACCCAGTTTGAGATTTCTAGTGAGCTTCTCTGAGAAGGCGCAAGCAGAAGATTTCTGCAGTAATTTCTGAAATGTTAATCTGAGCACAACTGAAAAGCAGGCCACCTGTTGCCTCTTAAGATGTTGACCCAGGCATCTCTAACCCATTGTGAAGGTATGCCATGCAAACCTTCCTGTCTTCCTTCTTTTTTTCTGTGTCTAGTAGTTTCCTTTTCTTAATAATAGCACAGGAAATTCAAACAATATCTCTGGGCAATTGCAGCACTTCTTGGATAGTTAAAATTTAATATCTTATCCTGCCATTTATGGTGTGATACTGATACCCGTGAGTATACTTCTGCCATGTCTTATTGCTTGATTATATCAGTTATGACTCAGCCAAAAGAAGCAGTAGAATGGACATAGAATTAATTCTTAATTTAGATAGATAAAGGACTAGAGAAAAGCATAAGGTTGGTGCTCAGCTTCTTCTAAAGTTAGCTGGTCACTCACAGACAAAATAAAGGCCAGAGACTGTAAAACGACAATTTAAAAGTGAGTTAAATGAGGTTACTATGCACAGTTGTCAGAATGCTAGATTTCTAAAGTTAAATCTTACTTCTTCCCTATTGAGTGTACTTTAAACTGCAGATTTTTTTTTCATCGTTAAGTATAGTGGTCTGGATGTACAAATAGGATTTATTGTGTAATATACCAAGTATACAAGACAGAATTTAAGATCTCTTGATACTTGGTTCTTCTGTTACATTATTCTTCTGTGTTATCGCTTGAGTCTTCATGTCTAAGCTCATTAACAGGAGAAAAGAGAAAACACATTATTTTGGAGGCTGGATAGTAAAAAAGCAGTTCACTTTCCTGGAATGTGTCAGGTTGAGATGCATATTTAGAAAGGAAAAAAAATATTTGGTTTTGGTAAGAGAAGTGCAGTACATGCAGTGCTGCCTGCAGAGAGGAAGGGTTATAATGATCACATTAAAAGGAATATCAAATATGGTTTATAACCTACATAACCCCATATATGACTGAAATTTTAATGTACCTAAAGGAACACCCTAGTCTTATATCACTGTAAACTCCTCAAGTTTTCCCTATGTGTGCCTTTAATTGCTGTATTATTCCACAGCCTCAACATAGCATAGTAGAAGCCCATGTCCAGGAAAGGAGGTGCAGGAACACTGATGAGGATTGTACTGTAATCTGTCACATTGTAGATGTGTGCTCTGACCTTTAACATTTCACATTGAAGGTGGGCAGCAAGTAAACAGGGATTACCTAAGTGCAGAACTCAGGTTGCCTAGAAAGCTTTGAAGATGAACAAGGAGATGGGACGTAATGATGAACTTCACATAAACTGGGTGGGACATGGACTAGGACATAAATTAGTTTGAATAAGAGCATTCACTTTTGGCTAATCCTGCTTATTAGACATACAAATATCACTCCTTAGGCCTGATCTGGAGGTCCTACAGCATCCTAACTGCATACACTATCATCTTAAAATACCTGACCCAAAGGATTTCTCCCAAGACCCTCAGCTGCCCTGGCTGCCCTACTGCGACAATTACTTCTGCTCTATTAGTGCCCAGGGTAGAGCTAATGAGCAACGTCTGCCCCACTGTGACAGCAGAGTTTTCACGGCTTAACACAGAGATTCAGTGCTTGTTAATAGGACAGGTCACCAGGGAAGTTGTGCTCCCTTCTTACAGAAGAAAAAAATCTGATTTTTTCTAAGCCTTTACATTTAAATGGAATGGATGGCACCACAGACAGAAAGACTGTGCTTCTTAGCAAATGGGGAAATTGACGTGGACTGCTCCTTTCAAATAGTCTGTGCAGCAAACATACACTTGCTGAAGTCCAGACCCACATGTGGGTCCTTCAGAGAACACACACATTTGAAGCACATGAAAGAAGTATCATTATGTTCCTCTATTCTGTGCTTAGGGTATAAATGATGCCTGTCAAGGCCAATTACTATGTCAACAAAAGTAAGATAGTATAATACTCAAGTTGGTTGAAATTGAAATAATGTACCTGGATAATGGTACTCCTGCAATGGAGTGGATCACTTGCATGTGAAGCCTAACAACTTGGCCCTACAGTGTTATGATTTATAAACTGTGGGGGAAAAAAGCCAGCTGTATAGAAGCTGTGCTATCTGCCAACACAAGTACACCCTTGCTGTCCATTGAAATCCACCCATGCACTGCTCTTAGGGTGCCCTAGAAAAGAGCAGCATTTTTTCAGTGTGTGAACTACACATGACACATATCACAGTTATTTTCTCCAGAGTATAAAATTGGTAACATTTTTTCTACAAATAGTTCTTTTAAGGTGAAATTTTCAAACCATAGTTTGGTCTATTGGCATATTTCTGCTAAGGGTTACTTTTTCTTCTATATTTAGTAGTTTGTTTTTCCATTTTTGGTCCCAGTGTGAAAAAACATTCATGTTGGTCTTTTTAATAATGAGATTTGGACTGCAAAACAAGGGAAAATAAATTGGATTTATATATAGTGTACATACATAAATGCATACACACACACACATATATATTTGATATCAAGCAGAGAAACATGGCCAAACAAATCTGGAGATTGTAGAAGATTGGGAAGTAACCCCACAACAATATTAGCAGAGAGATTATATTAGCATAAGGAAGAAAACTTGATAAATAATGGTCAACAAAGCAGAACTTAATTTTATTGATAGCACATGCAAGTATTTGTTCATGTCTCCAGGGCTTTGAGCATAGAATTTTCAAGCGGCCAAGCTGATAGTAGCTGATAGTGGAGAAAGCAGGTAAGCTGAGTGGTAAATAGGTAGGGACAGGTAGGAAACTAATGGTGGTATAGCTGACAAAAGTTCTTTATGTGGACTTCTCAAGACAGTGCCCCCGTGCAACATGTATGGAATGGTTGTAGGAAGATGGGAGCATTGACAGTCAAGTTTATTAATAAACTCTTGTGATCACTCATCAAGTACGGGTGGTTTTGGAGACTATTTCAAAGCATGATGATACTGGCAAATTATCAAAAGAGAGCTTCTGTATGCGGTAAGATTCTAGAGCAAATCTTCATCCTGCGTACTTCACGCCCACTTCAGAGCAGAACATATGACAGGAGAAGCCTTTCAGGGACTGTGTGCTTCTTTCTCTAGGGATGGTTTAACATGTTTCTTTCATCCTAAAGTGCTGAACAAATAAAACGGCATGTAGGAAAACCAGCCTCCTAGATAAAGGCAATGAAGCATGAAGAGAAACCCTATTCCTTCAGATTTATTGAGGATCAAATGTAGATATCTTTATGTCAGATAATGCATTCCCATTCTCTTTGAGCAATCATGATAGAATAAATGTTTCCAAATGGAAGTCATAATGCTAAGCACTGTGCAATACCGTCAGTAGCCTGAGTCAATCTGGTTCTCGTATTTAAATATAACATGGTTTGGAAGTGAATTTAACATTATCCACTGTTTTCCACATTTCTTTTTCATTTTTAAGTGTATGCATGTGAATGTACAATGAATTGCTGCGTAGTGTTTTGCTCTATGCGTATTTTAAGAACTTAAAAAATAGATGTGCTACTGTACCCTGCTGCATTTCCTAAGCTGTCTCTAACACTTCTGGGAATTCATCTTGCACTTCTGTAAAAGAGATTTACTGTTCCCACTAGGACCTCTGAGGAAAAGAGAGATTCCATTTTAAAGCAGGTTCTTCACACAGTGAATAAAGCTCTAAGGAACTGCAGAGCCAATAAAAGGGTCTCCTACTTCCGCTTTTCAATGCCAGGCAGTGATTTTTTTTATTATTTTTTTTTTTGTGTGTGTCACATCCACAATAAAATTATGCTGCAACAGTGTATTATAATAAAATAATTGTCAATTTTTTTTTGTAAGTGCAATTTTCCTCCGGTCTGCTCCTTTTATTTTGCCCCCTCTCCTGCACATAGGAATTGAAGTACAGGAGTACTAGAAAATAAACTGTTATTATTTGGTGGGTATCAAGAACTCACATGCATCAAAGATTAAAGTAGCCTGGCAGCTTTGCTCCTCCTCTCTGGTTATGCTATACATACAGGCGTTAAAGATTCAATAAAGGGAGAACAGCCAAGATTCATTGGTTTGCATAAGTAGGGGTGCCTTGGTGCCACCTTTTGGGGAGTTAGACCAATTCCTCCTCTGTTACTGAAGAAGACACAGGGGCTGAGGCAGGCAGGAATGTCCTGTCCTGCATTGCAGCCTCGCTAACTGAATTCCCCTACAGTTTCCATTATGCATAGCTGGATGTTTTCTTTCTTACCTGGTTTTGTAGTGCTTCTCAGAGCTGTTCAATAGCCGTGAGATTTCACACTGAAGCTGGCTAATGTGAATCATTTTTAATAAGTGATGAATACTTACGTATGTTTCCATGTGCTGTTGCTGAAAGTATTTTGTGTTCCAGTGGATTAAAAAAATACAATGCTGGCCTTAGTAATGGGGTGATCTGGTGGTAAAAAAAAAAAATAAAAAAAAATAGATGTGTATGCTGTAGGGGATGGGGAGACCTGGAGCTTCCTGGAGTGTGTGGGGATGTTGGTGAAACAGGGATTTTGGAAAAGCCAGAACGGCAGGCCGGGCTGCAAGTCCCAGAGCCATATCCACCTGCTGGGAGCTGTGCCACATCTCAGACAGGCTTTTGAAAGGTGACTCAAAAAAGACCCAAAAGAAAGGTTCAGAGAGTTGGGGTTGTTCAGCCTGGAGAACACTGCAGGCAGACCTTGTTGTGGTCTTTCAGTACCTAAAAGGGAACTATAAGAAAGATGGGGAGAGACTTTTTAGCAGGGCCCTTTGCAATAAGATAAGGGGTAATGGTTTTAAACTAAATCAGGGCAGATTCAGACTGGATGTGAGGAAAAAATTTTTTTACAATGAGCATGGTAAAATACTGGAACAGGATGCATTATCCCTGGAGTGAGTTACTCAAGGCCAGGCTGAATGTGGTGCTGGGCATCCTGATCTAGTTGAAGATGTTTGGTCCCTTCCAAGACAAATAATTCTATGATTAAAGGGAAAGATTTGATACAATTCAATACATTCAGCTTAATTTTTGCCTAGACTCAAGAACTGTGGAAATTCATAGTATAACTAAAGGGATGTTACTAAAATTCTGTGGGAGCGTGAAATAGCATTAAAAGGGGAAAAAAAGGGAAGAAGATTTTTCTTTATTTCATATCATGTATTTACTGATATATGCTGGAAAGGAGAAGCCATAGAGAGAAAAGATGGTAACCAACAAAAGGCTAAACAGCAGGAAATAAATAGTGGGGAAATCTTTGGTCTACCAGAGGTGAGCAAGGTCCAAAATCAGGTGAATCTAGGTAAATGCAAATTAGATCTTGGGCACATCTTTTGAACAGTGAAAACAATCAGACACTGATACAGTTCATGGCAGTTATAAATTATTATCATTGGAAATTTAAAATTCAAGACTGGATTCTTTTTTCCTTAAACTAAAACCTTTACGTATGTAATATTGTATTTTTATACAGTATTATCCACTTGGTACAGATACATCTATTCAGCTCTTGCTGAAATATCTGCATTTCTTTTTAGGAATCTTGTATCTTCAAAAATGAGTCACTTTTTCTAATTACTTGTAATTAATACTTCTGGTAAATGAATGGCATGTCTGATTATTTTTTGTTTCTTTGCATGCTTCTTTTTCCAGAAATGTTTAGGAGAGATGTAATGCATTCATTAGCAAGAAGTTAACATTCATTTAATGTAATTACCACCCTTTTTCCTCAGTGGAAAGATTCCCTTTTCAGCTCGTAATTTGATGAGCAGATCACAACATGGGAAAATTCACTTTGGTGAGGCAAAAGAAGGGTGCTAAGAATTGCCTGAGGAGGGGATGCCAGAGCTTAACGTCAGCCAGGGAGAAAATGGGGGAGAATACTATATGCAAATACTTCTTTCTCTTAAACATTAAAATGTCAAAGGC
>JAVHNF010023932.1:0-11491 GCA_034783455.1 Micropsitta finschii | reverse complement strand
TTCTACAGTTATGGTTGAGGAACGTTATTTACTTTATTTCCTTTGCCTTCAGGTGCTTTCGACTCTTCAGAAAATTTACCTCTGGACTAAAAAGTGTTTATAGCAAGTACCTCAGATGGCTTCACTTAAGGTATCTTTTTATACCAAGAAAATCTTCCAGAACCACCTGTCCTTCTCTGTAGTATTCTTTGACCTTTCTGTCTATAATTTTAAGTCATATTGCAGCCGCAATAGTGACTTAAATTGAAAAATGATGCTGGGAAAGTATCTTCATTGCTTATGTGAAGTAGTTTCATTTCAGTCATTTGTAACATAATGCTGACAACACTTTTAGATGGATCTTTATATGTGGAAGCTTTTCTGTGTAGCGCCTCAAATGCTGAAATTCAGTAGCAGCATTTTTAATCATAAGGACTCTAAAACTTCAGATCTCTTGTCTGAATTTCAGGAAAATATGATCTGGGTTGCATTCACCACTTACTATTGCCTTTCAGCTTTGTGTATAATAGCTGCCTGCTTCTCCTCCTTCTGTCTTTCCCATCAGTTTTATTCCATATAAAATCCTTAGATAGTGTATTTGGCTTAGAATGTAACATACGGCCCATGTGTCACAGATTATATGTCCCTGACACTGAAGGTGCTGCACATTGAAGGAACCCAAGAGGCTAGAAGGAAGTCCAGCTGAATTTCTTCTTCCCCACGTCAGAAGTTGAGCCAAGCCTTATTTACTATTGTTGGCATCATTACAATGCTTGAAGAAGACTTTGATCATCCTGTGTTTATCTGTGGGTAAAGGGAAGACTTCACTTTATCGTTCTTGTTATTTGGACTCCATTTTAGAGAGGTGAAACACAGAGGAAACTTGTCATGCATATATAAATGCACAGATATTTCCTCAAATACACTGCCACCTACTTACAAAGAATGTCCTTTCAAGTAAAACTTAAAAGTATTATTCTAAAAGCTATTCAGATACCTGCATCATAAGACTAGTTATTTTGCCTTCTCATGCAAAAGGTAAACACTTAAAACCAGGAGCAGCACATGTCAGGTTGAGAAAAGCTGTCCAAAGCTCAGGGCACCTGCATGTCTGACTTATATAAGTGAAGCAGAAGGTTCCATGGCTGCAGCTTCAGCTGTCTGAGAATTCATGTCTCCCTCTTCCCCCTTGAGTCCTTCTCCATTTTTTGTTGCCTCCCTACAGAAGAGCCACGATGTGCTGCTCTGTGTCTGACTGAATTGGTCGATAGCTTAAGCAAAACACTTGTAGATCCAAGCTGCTGGGCTGGAGATACACACAGTGATGGTAGCTTGAATGTTATGCTGCTCTGGGACTAAGTTAACTACCTGAGTTCCTCTTGGGAGGCAGCCAGAATGCTGTCAAAATTATGCCAGGTAGAGACCACAAAGCAAACATAGATTGCATCCCTAGAAATTGCTCCTTTTCCTCATTAATTTCCATGCTGAGAAAATGCTTTTCTTAGAGTTGCACTGAGTGGTGGGTATGAACATGGCTTGGAGCTAGGAGTACATTTACTAGAACCAGCATAAAAATAGCAGTTTGGGGTTTTCCCTTTATCTCTGGAGGAAGCTAAACAGCCTTTTCAGAGGATGTGAAACTTCCACTGAAGGGAAACACAAATTGCGTAGGATAATTTAGAAGATTGTGCCTTTAAATTTAGTTTACGTCACAGCACTCTAGACAGTAGCTTTCGAAAAAGTTTTTCTTGTTTCTCATTCAAGGATACTGGATAATAAAGTTATTATCTACATCTTGATTTGCACCCACATGTCTGTAATTGCTTTACATCTGTAAATATCAGGAGTCTCATTGTACAACATCTGCAGAAAAACATGCTGAAGTTTGTTACATATTTAGGAATAACTTTGAAAAAGAAAAAAATCTGTGTTTGGATTCCATTTTTGCTACAGAAGAACCAGATTCAATATTTTTCAGCTTCTTTTGTGCTCTCTGAAGTTTTTCACATCCTACTATGTCCTTTCTGTGATAACGGACCTGGCGGCACGCATTATCAAAAAGGCAGGGTACACTCTAGATTATATGGTGGCATAATAATGTTCTCTGATTTATTCTTTTTCTCTTTTCTTAATACTTCATAGCATTCAATTTGCTTTTTTATCACAGCCTGACATTTTTGTAAAACTGTCTATTATAATGCCAGCATTTTTTTCTTAAATGGTAACAATAATCTCAGGACCTACCTATCAATAATATATATGTATGTGGAAACTTGAATTTTTCTCCAGATGGGTTACTGTATATTTATCCACATTGAATTACGTCAGCCATTTTATAACCCAATCACTCAGTCTTGTAAGCTTTCTGCAACATTTACATTAGTCATAATTTTTTGCATCCTAAGTAACCTGATACTGCCAGAAGGTCTTTCCGCCTTACTGTTTGTACCCTTTTATGATCATTTATGAACAGACTGAAGAGCAGGGCTGAGCACAGACCCCTCTTGGACTCCACTGGGTCATCTTTCTGATCTGAAAAGTGCCTATTTGTGCTGTAACATTTCTTTTGGGTTAGCCAACCCCTTCTCCATGTGACCAATACTTTGGTGCGTTAGCTTACTTAGAGTTTTTGCTGAAGGATTTTATCAAATGCACATTTAGGCATCTGAGGGTCTCCATCTTCCACATGCTTCTTTGTTCCTTCGAAGAACTCCAGCAGGTTTCTGAGGTACAGATCCCTTTTGCAAAGCCACTCTGGCTGGTCTATGGCATACAATATTTATTGTTTGAGGGATTTTCTGCATTGTTTTGTTCTTCTGATTGCTTTTCTTCTGATTTGCCTGGAAACCCTTCTGATCAAATGCCCGACTCTTCAGGAGCCCTTCCTATCAGATGCCAAGCTCATGTGTATGAGGAA
This sequence comes from Micropsitta finschii, assembly GCA_034783455.1. Taxonomy (NCBI): domain Eukaryota; kingdom Metazoa; phylum Chordata; class Aves; order Psittaciformes; family Psittacidae; genus Micropsitta; species Micropsitta finschii. The sequence continues at coordinate 8,595 of JAVHNF010023932.1, read as the reverse complement.
GGGACCTGATCCCCTCCCCATCTTCACAATGTTTTAGAAAATCTGTTTTTGTGGTTTCCTCATTGCTTCCATCATATACACTGTTTCCATGTACAACCTACAGGAGGGATCCTTGCCCAAAGGATTTTGGATCTAAAATAATCTGAAATATAGCAACCAGGTATAAAAAAGTATTCATTTCCATTTTCTCTTTACATGACTTGTAGAAGACCATGGGAATTTTTGGAGGCTTAAATCATCTGACTTTTCACTGAGCCTACTAGGCAAAAGCACTCCTGACAGCTTCTGCAGCCCTGGTTATCTAGACTTTATGGCTTGTTAGAGAGTACTGAGAGACTCTTTTGCATCCTGTGCTCACATTTCGTTCTTAAGCAGTTGAGACATGTCTCCGGCACTCACTCATATGCTGAAGTTGGAAAGTTTATAATAAGTGTAAATCCTACTCACATATCAGAAAAATTGAGTGTTTTATTTTTATCATAGGAAATATTGATAGCTATGGAGTAGAAAGCTATTGCAAAAAGATGTTAACATGATACGTTAATAAAGTAGCTTAAATAATACATTAAAAAGGTTCTAATACTGAGCAAGCAACATATAAAGATGCCGTTAAAAAAAATCAGAGCACAAAACCTTTAAGAGAAATTATGGCATAAATGCCATAATGATGAGGAAGGGGTGTAAGAAGTACGACATTCAGGCATTCTGAAAGAAAAAATACACCAATGACTGAAGCAATGTTTTCATACCTGTGTTTTGTGCTATACTGTACGGGTCTCTGCTTTCAGAGACCGTTAAAGTTAGATCTCAAGTGGAGATATTGGCAGGAGGAAGGGAAATGTTACATTTATTTTTAATAACTTATTTAAAGAATTGTTTGAACCATATATAATAGGTGAGAGAAAGGGCTCTAGAGTCAGAATTGGAGAATGTCACCATCTTGCTGTTCAGATAAAGTAACTTCTGTGGGATCTGGGCAAGAAAATTTGTTTTACTTTCTATAATACATACCAGTCTTATCAATGACAGCATAATTTTTACCCACTCATGTAGAAAATAAAAGTTCCTCTATTTGCAGTATATGTTTCCATTGACTGACCTGCTGGCCCACCATTGCTTATAAGTGTAAGGTTACATAAAGTAGATTTGTGTTGCATAATTGCATTTTTATATATTTCTCTCCATTCTCTACCTTTGTTTTTAAAGAGAATTAGTCCCATAGATGGTTTAAAGCTGTACAGCAGTTGCTGTAAGAACATCCTACAACAGCCTATTTTTAATAGTTTCTTATTTATTTCCTTTAAAATTGTTATATTTACTTTTTATACATTCTAATGTGGATGGTGCTTTTTGCCATACCCACCCAGATTCAGTTTCTTCAAAGGGTTGGCCAATGTGTTCCAACCCAACTGTAAATTCCAGGTTGAATGCCAACCCTAAGTTACCATGAAAATTAGAAAGCAAGATGGCAAGTCTAAGAAGAGAAAGATTAGAGGTGGGCAGAGAAAGAATAAAGTTGGGTTTGTTTACAGGTAAAATGGAATAAAATTTTACATTTTAAATCTGCCCACCCTGGCAATTGCTGAGTTCTACGTGATGCTTCTCAAAGATGAACTTTTCAGGCCATTTTGTTTATATCTTACCTTTTAATGCTATCACTGAATTATGGATATTTTCAGTCAATTATGTAAGACCAAGGTTATTGATCAAGTTGTGATTTTGTCAAAGTCCTTTTTTTTTTCCCTGTATATGCAAAGTAGGGAACATGCACATAGCCTTACAATAGAGTTGGAAACAGAGAGAGGAGTATGAATACACTCTAAAGCTGATCACTAAGTCTTCCAGTTGCATCAGTTTAAAAGTCCTTTCCATCCACTGAAGGATGCTGTCCAGCTGAGCAATGCGGGATGACTGAGATTGTTATTCTGTAGTTAGAAGGAAGAAATTAATAGGATAAGGAAAGAAAACACATTTCTTTGGATCTCTTCTGTACTTTGTGCTTTCTGAGCTAGTTAGAATTGGTAAAATTTCCATGTTCCCTCTCCCTTGTGTGCTGAAGGAATGATCCCAGGGCAGCTTCAGTTCATGTGCTGAGCACAGGAGCTGCTTATTGTTCTCAGTATAAAACCATGGCTCAGGCACACAGAGCAAGGCAACCTTGGAAATCTGCAGCAGGGTTTTGCATAAGCGTATCAGTAAGTGTCATACGATGGCATTTGACACAAAGCGTTTGTTTTTCACAGTAATGTGTTGGTTAATGGCTGTTTCAAAAATCCATGAACTGGGAGGAAAGACATAGAGTTCTAATGCACAAAAAAGTGTGAAATTGCATGGCACCAGCAAAAAGACATTATAAAAGACTCATGCTGTTCTAAAAACAGTGAGTGTTTCTAGCCCACTCTTTTCTTCCAAACCTTCTAAAAGCACCTGGCTGTGAGCCCTTTCAATGAAAGTCTAAAGTCTAAATTTAAAATAAAGATGTTAAATTTATGTTTTGAAATCAATTTTTAAAAGATTACATGGCCACTAAGCAATGCTGAAAACTCTTATTATGTGGAGCAGCTCAGAGTAGGTACTGAACACCTCCCAAGAGTTTTTCTTCCTGTTTATTGTTAATGCGTGCCATCCTTATTTCTGACTCTGCACTGCACTTCATTAACTATTCTTTTTTGTATTTTATCCAACTTAATGACTATTTACCCTGCTTTTGAAATTTGTGTTTATCTGTTGCAAAGTCTTGTGGATATCTTAGGCTTTACAGATTGCATATTAATAATACCTTTTCAAGTCTTGCAGTGGCACAATAGCAGATTTATGTGTTTGATATCTTAATGTTTCAGTCATCCTCACGTGGACAGAATATTTTGACATGGTCACCAACAGGCTGGTCCCAAATCAGTTTTTGTGGAAAACATGGAAAACCTGCACTTGGTGACAAAAAATTAACAGCAGTAGTAAGTTGACTTGTAGTAAGTAGCAAGCAGTAAATAGTAAAAAGACTGCATAATTACCTGTCTCTATCAGGTGTGATCTCTGATGTACTAAAAATAAGACTTGTCCAAGTTTCCTTGATATTTCTCTGTAGCAATCCTAAAAGGTCACTGATGTGGAAATGGGATTTCTCTGTCCTTAAAAAGTCTGGTCTGTTTGTATCAGTTTTCATGATTTTTTAGTTTTCTAAAGGTATGTCAGCTATGTCTTCAGGTTGCAAAGAGCATTTTGGAAAATAAAAGCATTTCACACAGTGAATACTGCAAATGTCTTCATTCTGTGCAAAAGGGACGAAGGTAGGGTGCAGACTTGGTGTTTGGGATTTAAACGCTTTTAGAGTGTCTCTGGCAGCATTTCAGATAGGAGAAGGGAGCTCTTTCAGCCTGGGCTCCTTTGAGCCAGTCTGCTTTAAAGGTGTGCATTTAATGGACCCAGAGGCCCCAAGCATATTTCTCAGTGTTGTGCAGCCAGTAACAAAGGTATAACACAAATCACTACTGCAACCACTGCAGTACTGCAATGATAAGGGAAATAACAAGGGAAGAGAATACAACTGCTCACCACCCACCAACCGATACCCAGTCCAACCTGAGCAGCGATCTAGCCCTTCTGGGTAACTGCCTCCAGTTTATATACCAGGCATGACGTGCTGTGGTATGGAATACACACAGTAGCAACTGGAGAGCCTTGTCCTTCAAGTACTGCAGCTGGAGCCAGGCAGGACACTTTAAGCATGTTTTGGGGGGAGGCAAACTCTTAAGCTTTTAGTACCAGCAGTTTTAATTTGCTTTTGTGACTACACTGAGATACACATCATTCACTGACTTCATTAAAGAAAGTTCTGCTTTGCTTTCAATCTGCCTTTTTATACTGCTCCAAGTTCCCTACATCCTCACTACCTATTGCAAAACAATGGTTGGAGGGGATTGTCTCTAGGAAGGGAGGGCACCAGACAGTACCCATACCAAGTTAGTCATTTAACCATGAACTGTGACATCCTATTGCTACCAGAGTCTCAAGCATTTTAGAAATCTCAGTGCCAATACCAAGGTCACCTGGAAGAGCTGGCCATGAGCGAGTCTGCCTTTTGGAACCGTCCTAACAGAAACCTTGGCTGTGGTGGAAATGGTGGTGATAAGAGGTAACCAGTACATCCAAGCCTGTTACATCATACCATTGAGAACTGGTCTTTCAGGTGTCTGGAGGAAACTGTGAAACGAAAACACCTGTAAAAAAGGCTGATATTCTATCAACCCCTTTTCCCTCTGCAGTCAACAAGGAGATCAAATAGAATGTGGGAGAGCGCACATGAATGATGACTTAGGGGAAAATACCCAAAACCTAGTACTGAATATGCTGCTACCATTCAATGACCATGGCGCTATAGCCTGGGTCAGCAGAGCTCAAAGCCTGCAGTATCAATTGCCAGGCAAGAAGCACAGCGCTAAATTCAAGGCTTGCATTTCAGTTTAAAGTTTTATACATTATCTTCCAAGGAAAACAAAAGCAACAGAGGGTCCCTCAGGAGGTACGGAAAATCTGTAAAAAAAGGCAAAAAAATAAAAGGAAGAAGCAGCTGCTTGTGTTCTTAAAAACCAGCAAAGAAACTGTTCACTGCAAGAAGGGAATCGGCTCGGTTTTTGCAGATGTCTTAATGGAGTAGCAGGTCACGCTCTGCAATACCCAGAGCACTACAGAGAAAACAACAGTTGCTTAGCTGCTTTTCAGTTTGACCTGTGGACATGCAGGGGAAAACATCAGCAGAAATGTTGGACTCCTGTGTAACAACTGAAAGTGAGAAACTGAGGGGACCAACTTGTGTCGGCTGGAGCCGCTGCAGTACATTTTGCAGTGAAAACAGCCTGTCTTCTGCCTTTAAATAGTTCCGTCACATCGGTATGATTATTGGATACTACAAATGGCAAACTGACATCATATGTAACACAGGAAATCATAGAAAAGGGGATAAACAGAGCTTTCCAAAGCTAAACAAATAATAACAGATTGTACAGACTAGCTTCTGTGTGACATGCCAATGAAAAACAAAGCCTGAAACAAACCGGAACCCCAACTGAAAACCACAGTTGACATGCTAACCTGAAAGCTTAAAGTTTAGTATACACACTGAAGTTTTTAAACATTTACTGTATCTATTTGGATCAAAACTGATCAGAAGTTTTTTTCACTTAGTTTCATGGATAATTGTAATTTTGCCAAAAGCAAAGCATTTGCTAAACATACAGATTGTAACAAACCCCGATGCTTTGAGAATATTTAGGGTTTAAGTCTCAAATGTCATTTTAGCTTTTTTGGGGGTTGTGTATTTCTCATCTGATCTCATAATTTTATATTTGCCTTGCTGAGTTCTCCTGCAGAGGCAGCTATAATAGCTGTCCACATTCCCTGCCAGGTATGCTGTTTTGCTTACACTTGCTTTGCTGTACAATGGTTTTCAGCTGTATCCACTCACTTTCTTCATTCCGCTGTCCCACCATCCTCATCTGACCATCAACACTCTCTATGCAGGAGCTTGCCAGGTCTAATACATCTTGTATCTCTAACAATGTTACACATATTATAGTGATACCACTGCAATACCTTAAGTAATTTCTTAAGGGCATTCTAGTAATGCCCTTAAGGAATTAATAACTCCATATTGGTCTTTACAGGACATATAGCAAGAAGCTGTGTCTTAAGGCTCAAGATAACAATCACTCCACAGTTCATACACCTTGCTTTACTTGTGAATGGTATAGAACCGATGACTCCACAAAGAGCAGGTGATGCTGCACCTATACTGGCTTACAAGTGCACCCAAGGGCATGGCCCACATCTACAGTTCTCACCAAGCACCTAGGCTGGGGGTCTTCAGAGCATGTCTCAACTCCTCATCATCCTGTGCAGCCAGCTTTCTTCCCCTTTGCAACTGAGGTATCAAGAAGGGTTGGTTGCTTTGCACCATCCATCCCACTGTGGGAGCAAAACGTGGCTAAGGACTAATCCAGGCTTGGGAGTGCAGCAGCAGTCACCGAGGTCAGATATAGCCTAAGCAATGACTGTGCCAAAGCTAAATATATATTTGCATGAAAGAGAAGAATTAAAGTTATGTAAGTTATCCTAATGATGCTGTGCCTTTCTGCACGTGTGGTTTTGCAGGACTGCTTATCAGTCAGACTGACTGGTCTGTAATTCCCTGGGTCATCCATTTCCCCCTTCTTGAAAATGGGGCATATATTTCCCTTTTTCCAGTTGTCAGGAACTTCACCTGACTGCCATGATTTTTCAAATATGATGGACAGTGGCTTAGCAACTTCATTCTCCAGCTAATTTTCTTAAAGCCTTGCTTTTAATCCATCTATAGACATCCAGACATTCTGACTGCTAACAGAATAAAGCCTTTATGCCAACTGGGATGCTGGTTTTTTGCTGACCATAACTTTTTGGTCTTACTTTAATGACAAGCTGAAAATACCAACACTAAGAAAGTGGTAAATGACACATCTTAGGAACAAGGTGATTTAACCTGTGAAACGTGTCGAGCTGCTTTTGCTTAAGAGTTGAAATGTGATAAAAATGCAGAAAGAGAGGATTGTTAATACTTTGAAATAAAACCATCTGCACAATACTGGGACTGTTAAAAAGTAACACTGGTTTTGGAGGCATTGGGTGTTCTGTGGGATCTTCTTGAAAAAAGAAGGATCATGTTAGTTGAATTTGCTTGGTGGTCTTCCTTCTGTGTGAGATTTCAGCTGCCTTTTGGAGACTGAGAGGTAAAACAGCTTTTCTGCTTCCTTAAGCCTGGTCAGATTCATGACTTAGAACTGTTAGGTAATTAAATGGAACTAAGTTAAATACATTTCTCATTGCTTTTTCTATTCTTCTGTTTCTGCAGTACAGAGCCACAAAGCCCCATTTTTCATCCCAACATAGGTAATGGGTGAAACCTTTAATCCTTTTTCCTCCGTAAGTTTGCATTTAGCAAACAGCAAATTGAAAGCGTGTAAAAGCTGACTCTCAAGATGAGAGAGGCCAATGTACTGTGTTTCTCATTCATAATCCTCTTCGGTAATCCTAATCCATATCAGATCTCCAGCCTTTCTTAAGCATCACATGGGAGAGGGTTCTTAAAGCTGCTGAGAAGAACCATGCGGTAAATAAATGGAAGGGTCTGTGTGTGTTGCGGAGCAGCACACATGTTCCGTGCTGCAGGTGCTGGCAGGGATGGCAGTCCGTGCTGTGTGCCCAAGGGAGCAGCTTCCTTGATTATCTATGTTCTGAGGAGGAGTTTCTGAATCTATAATCAAGCAAATCACTTCAGAGCTTATTGGTCACTCAGGGGGCTGAATAGAAGCAAGAACTTAAAAAGTGGAGAGCTTCTATTGTACCTACTTTAATAAACCCCTAAGCTAGAAATTGATGGCAAGGTAAGTTGTGTTTTTATTTCACTGTAACTGTTTTGTGTTCAGAAGTAGTTACTGGGCACCCATAGTTTGAAGTGAAATAGCCTTTTTATGTGTCAAGCTGTATAAAACTGAAGTTCACCTTTCTGGCACTGCCGTAAGTGTGCAGGTCCAGAGGTCAGTGCGTGTGTGAATAAAACAAACCAGCTTTCCATCTCGTTTCCAGCTGCGAGATGTGCCGAGTACACGTGGGATATATACAGGCACTTCCTCTAGGAGGGCAAGGCAGGACCTTCACTTTCTCTAGTGCTAGCTGGCAGCTTTGTTCTGGGAGGAAGTATCTGATTCTTTTTTCCTTGATTCATTTGTAGCTGTGGAACCACGTGCTGCAGGTTTTCTTTTAGCAGACCTTAGGATTTCTGTTTCCCTCTGACATCTCCCAGTTTTTCCTATTAAACTTTTAGTCAGCCTGTTGTACTCTTTTCTTGCCTTCCTGTTCTGCTCATCTCTTCCCTCAGTTGCTCGAATGCCTATGAAATTGTCAATTTAGTGGGGATTCAGTTGTACACATGATACATGAAGTGTGTCACCTTACCAAGGAGCCCTGTTGGTTTGGAGTGCGATGGTGTTACTTGCAGGAAGCTTTCAATTTGGAGGCTGAAGCACCAAATTCCGCACAGATCTGTGATGTGGACGAGCTCAGGGGTGTGACAATCTGTAGGATTTGATTCAAAATGCTGTCACTTGCTTTGGTTTTGACGGAGTTAAAGTAGTATTTACAGTAAGCCTGGGAATTTACCCAGACTTTTGTTCTTGTTTTGGGGTGGTTGACACAAGTGGATTTGTGCTAGTTTTCCTTTATTGAGTTTTATTTAGTATTATATGGTATTATTAAAGGAGTCAGTCGCTTATGTTTTCAGAGCTGCAAATCGAGTACATTGCCCGCTGGGTTTGGAGGTGTATGTGAAGTCTGGCTGTTACGTGCTTCTCCCGCCTTTAGAACGTGAACTCTGGTGAATGGGGAATGTGCATCTTTTCTATACGCCTGCAGTCTTGTGCTGAGGCACTGAACTCTGTTGCTCTGTTTGCTGTCTCTGTTTTTTGGCGATGCTCTCCGAGGTGGCGTGTACCTCATGTGAACGTACTGCACCTTCTCAGGGAGAAGCGCCAGGGGAAATAAGATTATCTCTGCAGGAGGCAGTGA